>CP092870.1:93276713-93513772 GCA_030710605.1 Cordylochernes scorpioides
GATTCTCTGTGGAGAAGGACTCTTCGTGGTTGGTGAAACCTCCCCGACTGTACATAATTATACACAAACACACGCACACACACACACACAAACACACAAAAACACGCACACACACACACACAAACACACATACCCACATAGTTTCCTTTAAAAATTACAAAAAATCTCCCACAATGAGTTTCTTATTTTAAAATGCAAGCTTTCAAGCGATGAATAAATATCTCTTATAAGAAATAGTCGATGTTTTAATTAGGTCTGTTCTTTTTCTTTCTTATCTTCACTCAATCATATCAGTGTATCAAGCTTGTAGAGCTTGTTGATGGTGTCTGTCGGGGATGAGTAGAGCACATCAATGGATGAGTCTATACAGTCAATAATGTGTTTTGGGGTTGCAGATTGGCACTTAGTACATAATGAGAAAACCTTGCAACCATTCTGGAAAGTCATTGTCCATAGATGACCAGACTTAAGTCTGGAAATCAAAGACTGTTGTTCTCTTGGGATTAAGTCAGTTGAAGAACAATTATCACTTGAAAGCTTGCATTTAAAAATATATAAAAAAAGAAACTCCTTGTGAGGGAATTTTTGTAGTGTTTAATTGCTTTTCATACAATTTAATCTTTAAACATAGTTTCCTTGTGTTTATAGTTTCCTATTTACTAATCTTCTAAATTAACTAGCGCTTATGCTTTGACGGATGTCGATAAAATAGTTAAAAATTCAAATCTATGGTTCGTTGTTTCAATAATAGGTTCATCTGATAAGGCACAATTTGGATTATAGATTATAAACACAAGGTAATAAGACCAAATCCAAATAAATAAATAGTATGTGACGTTTCGGTAACAGTGTTGTTACCATCTTCAGACAAAAATACTGAATGGATTATAGATTATAAACACAAGGTAAAAAGACCGAATCCAAATAAATAAATAGTGTGAATCATTCAGTATTTTTGTCTGAAGATGGTAACAACGCTGTTACCGAAACGTAACACACTATTTATTTATTTAGATTTGGTCTTATTACCAAAAGGTTCATCTCTTCGTCTTTAGAAGCAGTTTACAGCTTCAAAGATAAGTAAATGTCCACCACCATATCAGAATGGAGTTGAAGACTTATCCCCCGGTCTCTGCTCCTCCTGGCTTAGCCTTAGCTCTAGAGTGTATACACTCATGGACAAAACTTAAGGAAGTGAAAAGTCTTTGATGTCATCTTTTTTTTTTTTTTTCAAGGAGACAGAGGCAATTTTGTTCACACTTGGTTATCTTGTGTGTCTTCAATAAAGACCACTGTAATATCTTTCCGAGTTATTGTCTGAATTCCGATATACATGCTGAAAGGTATAACTTCCTTAAGTTTTGTCTCCATGAATGTATATTGATAATGTTGTCAGTATTAAATAATAAACATATATAATATTTCATATAGCTTATATTTTATGTTTTTTACATTCTGCTTATCATTTTTTAAAGTAAACAATTCATTTGGTTTCGATAGAATTAAAACAATGGTGAATACTAATTTTAAAGCCATACATTTGCCCAATATATGAAAGAACGCATTTCTAGTACACCTATCCCCCGATTTACACGGTAGATACGTTCCTGAGAAAAACGTGTAAATCGAGGGATAGGTGTATATTAAACTGTCAAATCTGAATAGGTGTTCGCCCCCTCATGAATCAGAGCCTCCCAATATTCTTTTCAACATAGGTAGTATAGAGCAGAATATCGCATTTTAGTATAGTGCTATAAAAACAAAAAAAAAAACTTATTTGGAAAACCGTGTAAAAGCGAAAACGTGTAAAACAAGTACCGTGTAAATCGGGGGATAGGTGTTTTATCAAATTATAATTAAAAAATATATATATTTTACTATTATTTATTTTTATTAATGTTTGTTTAATATTTAAGAAAATATATTAACTCCCAAGAAAAAATGCTTTTCTGTGATTGAATATGAAAATTCTTTATACATATATTTATCAATAAAGAAGACTAAAGGAAATGGTAAGCCAATTTTTACTTGAAAGTGTAAAAGTTGAAGAGAAGCTGATGCCTTTAATAAAATAAAAAGAGTGAAAAATGTTTCTGGCAAATGTCCATTATCACAAAATTATACTCTTCTGCTATTTTTAAATGTAATCTATTTATGAAGAGAGAAACAAAAATTGATAGAATCTCGGCTTCAAACCTGCAAAACATGCTATATGAAGAATCTGAACTTCAAAAATTGTAATTATCTTGAAAAATATTTTGACAAACATAAGCAGTTTTGAACTTTGTAACAAATAAATTTACTGACAATTTTTTTCTTTTTAAAAATCATCAAATATTCATCTCTATAGACCTTATATTGCAATGATATGTTATTAATTTTAACGATAGATGGCAATTAAATTTATAAATAAGCAGTTTTAATCTTCTCAGTGTTTATGGGAAGAATGTTGTTTGTATGATTATGTTTGTCAATAAATTTGACATCTGGCTTCGAATTAATCTAAATAGAGCATTGAACCTGATTCTTTAGTGATGAATCCTTTCATTGGTTTCTCAAATTTGATTTGCAAGAACAAAATACAAACGTATTATTTTGTTTTCTTTCTGATTTTATAATAGGCTGAGATAAAAATGACAAAAACTATAACAAGACTCAGAAGAAAACACTATAAAGGAATTACAATACATCCAGATGGCACAAGAACCTACAGGACATGCAACAACTGTCCTGGTGAATCTACCCACATATTCTCATGCCCAGCAATGGCCGCAGCCTTGCAGAAAATTGACAAGGACCCAGAGCAGCAGCTTTACATACCCAAGATAGAGGACATTGCTGTAATAGAGATGCATGGAGACATCTGAGGCTCTTCATTGGACACGAGAACAACAACAAGAGGCATTTCAAATGCAACTCATATACAAATCGAAAATACAACACACAATTTCTATAAAATATTTCATTTTTCCATATGAAAATAGCGCAATATTTTATATCTAAATATATTCACTGAATTTGAAAAAAAAATCGTCTGCTTTTATTAAACTGGTGTCAAAAGTCAAAATAAAAGCGTCAGTGAATAAATAAAACGGATGTGACGAAAGAAGAAAATAATAAAGAAAACTTTTAAAAACAAATTGCCACAAATCTTCCCAAACAATTTATCTTTTGGCATTTAATTATCACAAGTAGCTGAAAAGATGATGATAGCCAGTTCCGCCCCACAAAGATTTTTTTTTTAAATAGACAAACTAAAGAAAAAAAAATTTTTTTATGTATCTATATCCCGATAAATTTAAAAGGGAAAATAAGAATATTTAGAACTCTTTTTTTATTTTCAGCACAAAGGAGAATGGAAATTTTTGAAAAAAAAAAAAAGAAAAAGGAGGGCGATTTAATCGTCTGACGATGAAAAACTGGGAACCGTCTGATTGGAAATGCATCATTTGACTCCAGCGGATGGTTTGACTTGGTTGCCATGACAACTCACTGATGACCAGGATGACCGAGAGTTGAGATTTAAAATTTGTTATCTTTTGACTTTTCTCTCTCAATTATTTATATATATCAAAGAGGAGAGAGAGAGAGTTTTTTTTTTTTTTTTTCAAATCTTTTTACATTGAGAAAAAGAAAAATTCTAGTTATTTTTAGCTTTAAAATAATTTTTAATGTTTTGAAATTTATTTTCCTTTATTTTTTATTGTTTTTAATGATTATATATTTGTTTTGTTTTTTATTATTATCTGGATTATTTTAATAAATAAATAGATGCTTGTTTTCTTTTCTACCCAAACTACTGAATAAATTATTGAGAAATATACACATATATAGAGGTTTGCTTATGATATATATATTAACATATAGGCTATTGTAAAAACGCCTATGCAAATTATTTCAATATATAAGAAGACCAGCGGTCGACAAGTTCCTCACAGCACTACGGCAGTTACCCCACTGAGCCAAAGACCAGCGGTCGACAAGTTCCTCACAGCACTACGACAGTTACCCCACTGAGCCAAAGACCTGCGGTCGACAAGTTCCTCACAACACTACGGCAGTTACCCCACTGAACCAAAGACCAGCCGTCGACAAGTTCCTCACAGCACTACGACAGTTACCCCACTGAACCAAAGACCAGCCGTCGACAAGTTCCTCACAGCACTACGACAGTCACCCCACTGAGCCAAAGACCAGCGGTCGACAAGTTCCTCACAGCACTACGACAGTTACCCCACTGAACCAAAGACCAGCCGTCGACAAGTTCCTCACAGCACTACGACAGTCACCCCACTGAGCCAAAGACCAGCGGTCGACAAGTTCCTCACAGCACTACGACAGTTACCTCACTGAGCCAAAGACCTGCGGTCGACAAGTTCCTCACAACACTACGGCAGTTACCCCACTGAACCAAAGACCAGCGGTCGACAAGTTCCTCACAACACTACGACAGTTACCTCACTGAACCAAAGACCAGCGGTCGTCAAGTTCCTCACAGCACTAAGACAGTTACCCCACTGAACCAAAGACCAGCCGTCGACAAGTTCCTCACAACACTACGACAGTTACCCCACTGAACCAAAGACCGGCGGTCGACAAGTTCCTCACAACACTACGACAGTTACTCCACTGAGCCAAAGACCAGCGGTCGTCAAGTTCCTCACAGCACTAAGACAGTTACCCCACTGAACCAAAGACCAGCGGTCGTCAAGTTCCTCACAGCACTAAGACAGTTACCCCACTGAACCAAAGACCAGCGGTCGTCAAGTTCCTCACAACACTACGACAGTTACCCCACTGAACCAAAGACCAGCGGTCGTCAAGTTCCTCACAGCACTACGACAGTTACCCCACTGAACCAAAGACCGGCGGTCGACAAGTTCCTCACAACACTACGACAGTTACCCCACTGAACCAAAGACCAGCGGTCGTCAAGTTCCTCACAGCACTACGACAGTTACCCCACTGAACCAAAGACCAGCGGTCGTCAAGTTCCTCACAGCACTACGACAGTTACCCCACTGAGCCAAAGACCAGCGGTCGTCAAGTTCCTCACAGCACTACGACAGTTACCCCACTGAGCCAAAGACCAGCGGTCGACAAGTTCCTCACAGCACTACGACAGTTACCCCACTGAACCAAAGACCAGCGGTCGTCAAGTTCCTCACAGCACTAAGACAGTTACCCCACTGAACCAAAGACCGGCGGTCGACAAGTTCCTCACAACACTACGACAGTTACCCCACTGAACCAAAGACCAGCGGTCGTCAAGTTCCTCACAGCACTACAGCAGTTACCCCACTGAACCAAAGACCAGCGGTCGTCAAGTTCCTCACAGCACTAAGACAGTTACCCCACTGAACCAAAGACCGGCGGTCGACAAGTTCCTCACAACACTACGACAGTTACCCCACTGAACCAAAGACCAGCGGTCGTCAAGTTCCTCACAGCACTAAGACAGTTACCCCACTGAACCAAAGACCGGCGGTCGTCAAGTTCCTCACAACACTACGACAGTTACCCCACTGAGCCAAAGACCAGCCGTCGACAAGTTCCTCATAGTACCACGACAGTTACCCCACTGAGCCAAAGACCAGCGGTCGTCAAGTTCCTCACAGCACTACGGCAGTTACCCCACTGAACCAAAGACCGGCGGTCGACAAGTTCCTCACAGCACTACGACAGTTACCCCACTGAACCAAAGACCAGCGGTCGTCAAGTTCCTCACAGCACTACGGCAGTTACCCCACTGAACCAAAGACCGGCGGTCGACAAGTTCCTCACAGCACTACGACAGTTACCCCACTGAGTCAAAGACCAGCGGTCGACAAGTTCCTCACAACACTACGACAGTTACCCCACTGAACCAAAGACCGGCGGTCGACAAGTTCCTCACAACACTACGGCAGTTACCCCACTGAACCAAAGACCGGCGGTCGACAAGTTCCTCACAGCACTAAGACAGTTACCCCACTGAACCAAAGACCAGCGGTCGACAAGTTCCTCACAGCACTACGACAGTTACCCCACTGAGCCAAAGACCAGCCGTCGACAAGTTCCTCATAGTACCACGACAGTTACCCCACTGAGCCAAAGACCAGCGGTCGACAAGTTCCTCTCAACACTACGACAGTTACCCCACTGAGCCAAAGACCAGCCGTCGACAAGTTCCTCATAGTACCACGACAGTTACCCCACTGAGCCAAAGACCAGCGGTCGACAAGTTCCTCTCAACACTACGACAGTTACCCCACTGAGCCAAAGACCAGCGGTCGACAAGTTCCTCACAGCACTACGACAGTCACCCCACTGAGCCAAAGACCAGCGGTCGACAAGTTCCTCACAGCACTACGATAGTCACCCCACTGAGCCAAAGACCAGCCGTCGACAAGTTCCTCACAGCACCGCGACAGTTACCCCACTGGGCCAAAGACCAGCCGTCGACAAGTTCCTCACAGCACTACGGCAGTTACCCCACTGAGCCAAAGACCAGCGGTCGACAAGTTCCTCACAGCACCGCGACAGTTACTCCACTGAGCCAAAGACAAGCGGTCGACAAGTTCCTCACAGCACCGCGACAGTTACCCCACTGAGCCAAAGACCAGCGGTCGACAAGTACCTCACAGCACTACGACAGTTACCCCACTGAGCCAAAGACCAGCCGTCGACAAGTTCCTCACAGCACTACGGCAGTTACCCCACTGAGCCAAAGACCAGCGGTCGACAAGTTCCTCACAGCACCGCGACAGTCACCCCACTGAGCCAAAGACCAGCGGTCGACAAGTACCTCACAGCACTACGACAGTTACCCCACTGAGCCAAAGACCAGCCGTCGACAAGTTCCTCACAGCACTACGGCAGTTACCCCACTGAGCCAAAGACCAGCGGTCGACAAGTACCTCACAGCACTACGACAGTTACCCCACTGAGCCAAAGACCAGCGGTCGTCAAGTTCCTCACAGCACCGCGACAGTCACCCCACTGAGCCAAAGACCAGCGGTCGACAAGTACCTCACAGCACTACGACAGTCACCCCACTGAGCCAAAGACCAGCGGTCGACAAGTTCCTCACAGCACCGCGACAGTCACCCCACTGAGCCAAAGACCAGCGGTCGACAAGTACCTCACAGCACTACGGCAGTTACCCCACTGAGCCAAAGACCAGCGGTCGTCAAGTTCCTCACAGCACCGCGACAGTCACCCCACTGAGCCAAAGACCAGCGGTCGACAAGTACCTCACAGCACTACGGCAGTTACCCCACTGAGCCAAAGACCAGCGGTCGACAAGTTCCTCACAGCACCGCGACAGTCACCCCACTGAGCCAAAGACCAGCGGTCGACAAGTACCTCACAGCACTACGACAGTTACCCCACTGAGCCAAAGACCAGCCGTCGACAAGTTCCTCACAGCACTACGACAGTTACCCCACTGAGCCAAAGACCAGCGGTCGACAAGTACCTCACAGCACTACGACAGTTACCCCACTGAGCCAAAGACCAGCGGTCGTCAAGTTCCTCACAGCACTACGACAGTCACCCCACTGAGCCAAAGACCAGCGGTCGACAAGTACCTCACAGCACTACGGCAGTTACCCCACTGAGCCAAAGACCAGCGGTCGTCAAGTTCCTCACAGCACCGCGACAGTCACCCCACTGAGCCAAAGACCAGCGGTCGACAAGTACCTCACAGCACTACGGCAGTTACCCCACTGAGCCAAAGACCAGCGGTCGACAAGTTCCTCACAGCACCGCGACAGTCACCCCACTGAGCCAAAGACCAGCGGTCGACAAGTACCTCACAGCACTACGACAGTTACCCCACTGAGCCAAAGACCAGCCGTCGACAAGTTCCTCACAGCACTACGACAGTTACCCCACTGAGCCAAAGACCAGCGGTCGACAAGTACCTCACAGCACTACGACAGTTACCCCACTGAGCCAAAGACCAGCGGTCGTCAAGTTCCTCACAGCACTACGACAGTTACCCCACTGAGCCAAAGACCAGCGGTCGACAAGTTCCTCACACCACCGCGACAGTCACCCCACTGAGCCAAAGACCAGCGGTCGACAAGTTCCTCACACCACCGCGACAGTTACCCCACTGAGCCAAAGACCAGCGGTCGACAAGTTCCTCACAACACTACGACAGTTACCCCACTGAGCCAAAGACCAGCGGTCGACAAGTTCCTCACAACACTACGACAGTTACCCCACTGAGCCAAAGACCAGCGGTCGACAAGTTCCTCACAACACTACGACAGTTACCCCACTGAGCCAAAGACCAGCGGTCGACAAGTTCCTCACAGCACTACGACAGTTACCCCACTGAGCCAAAGACCAGCGGTCGACAAGTTCCTCACAACACTACGACAGTTACCCCACTGAGCCAAAGACCAGCGGTCGACAAGTTCCTCACAACACTACGACAGTTACCCCACTGAGCCAAAGACCAGCGGTCGTCAAGTTCCTCACAACACTACGGCAGTTACCCCACTGAGCCAAAGACCAGCGGTCGACAAGTTCCTCACAGCACCGCGACAGTTACCCCACTGAGCCAAAGACCAGCGGTCGACAAGTTCCTCACAGCACTACGACAGTTACTCCACTGAGCCAAAGACCAGCCGTCGACAAGTTCCTCACAGCACTACGACAGTTACCCCACTGAGCCAAAGACCAGCGGTCGACAAGTTCCACACAGCACTACGACAGTTACCCCACTGAGCCAAAGACCAGCGGTCGACAAGTTCCGCACAGCACTACGACAGTTACTCCACTGAGCCAAAGACCAGCGGTCGACAAGTTCCTCACAGCACTACGACAGTTACCCCACTGAGCCAAAGACCAGCCGTCGACAAGTTCCTCTCAACACTACGACAGTTACCCCACTGAGCCAAAGACCAGCGGTCGACAAGTTCCTCACAACACTACGACAGTTACTCCACTGAGCCAAAGACCCGTCGACAAGTTCCTCACAGCACTACGACAGTTACCCCACTGAGCCAAAGACCAGCGGTCGACAAGTTCCTCACAGCACTGCGACAGTTACCCCACTGAGCCAAAGACCAGCCGTCAATAAGTTCCTCACAGCACAATGACAGTCACCCCACTGAGCCAAAGACCCGTCGACAAGTTCCTCACAGCACTACGACAGTTACCCCACTGAGCCAAAGACCCGTCGACAAGTTCCTCACAGCACTACGACAGTTACCCCACTGAGCCAAAGACCCGTCGACAAGTTCCTCACAGCACTACGACAGTTACCCTACTGAGTTAAAGGCCAGCGGTCGACAAGTTCCTCACAGCACTACGACATTTACCCCACTTAGCCAAAGACCAGCGGTCGACAAGTTCCTCACAGTGCTGTGACAAAACTGAGCCAAAGACCAGCCATAGACAAGTTCCGCACAGTACTGTAACAACACTGAACCAAAGAAAGACATTTGACCAGGTATTGCGACATGGCATTGCCGAGGACGCAGGCAACGGACCGCCATGTTGTTTCCTCAGGCACGCCGCCAGCTCGTGGCCGCGCTGACCTTCACCCTGCGCCGTATTTATAGCGTCCGCTATCTGAACGTTCTCGGGGAATCCGCCTGTTGTGGCGATCTGCACACCTCGATACATTTACATATTATATGTATCAACTCTATATTTACATATTACATGACATATCTCTCCATAATTACACATATATATTCAATTGAACTGTTTTAACTGCCCCAGCATATCGTCCCTGCTCAACTTGGGCCGTGCATCTATATTCACATGTTATCTTTATTAACTCTTCATTTACATATCCCATGCCTTATCTCTCTATAAATACACTTATATGTTAAATTAATCCGTTTTAAAACTCATATTCTCTGTAATAGCACTCTATATTAACATAAATACTATCTTCCCTCTCTACAGTGGCCTATTCTCTGTCTTCACTCTATATTTACATATTCTCTGTCTTCACTCTCTACAGTGGCCTATTCGCTGTCTTTACTCTATATTTACATATCTCTGTCTTCACTCTCTACAGTGGCCTATTCGCTGTCTTTTCACTCTATATTTACATATTCTCTGATTTCTCTCTATATTCACATATTCTCTGTCTTCACTCTCTACAGTGGCCTATTCGCTGTCTTCACTCTATATTTACATATTCTCTGTCTTCACTCTATATTTACATATTCTCTGTCTTCACTCTATATTTACATATTCTCTGTCTTCACTCTATATTTACATATCTCTGTCTTCACTCTCTACATTTACATATTCTCTGTCTTCACTCTATATTTACATATTCTCTGTCTTCGCTCTATATTTACATATTCTCTGTCTCCGCTCTATATTTACATATTCTCTGTCTTCACTCTACATTTACATATCTCTGTCTTCACTCTATATTCACATACTCTATATGTCTTATCTCTATGTTAGATCGATCTCCACTCTCTAACAAAAAATTGACGCACCAAGAAGGAGTTGTCCGATTGGGACAAATTAGTGTAATTGAAGAAGATGTATAGGAGGGAAAACTATTAAAATTTCAGACCAATTAATTGTTTCAATACAGAGTTTGATCGTCACAAATTAAGAAAGTCAATATGTCGTTGGACCCTCACTGGCCTGGATACAAATTGCCACCTGGTGTGTCATGGACTGATAAAGATTCCGGATGGTGTGCTGTGGGATTTCTTGCCAACTGTCGGTCTATATAGTCAACATTCCGGGATGGTTGTTGCAATCGCCTTGCCATCCCAGATATACTCTATGGGTGATAGATCAGGCGACCTTGCTGGCCACGTCAGAGTTCGGCAAGATTAACGACATGATGACAGTAACACGTGCCGTATGTGGTCGGACATTTTCTTGTCGAAAAATAAGTCTTTAGAACCCGTTTCCAACTTCAAGGGCTATTTCAGCAATGAAGAGGTCGTCCATGTACTGTACTTGTAAACATATTGAAGAGAAAAACAACCAAGACGTCTTACCACCAGACTATGGCTATGGATTGATTGTCTTTGAGGAATCTGTTGAGTGAAGAGGTACACCAGTCTTAGGACTGATTCACCTGAAATGGATGGTGATGAATAAACCATGTATAGGTGGTACAGGCCATGATATTCATGGTAGGTAGTGACTTCTTTTAACTGTATAATAATTTGACCAAATATTTACAGAACCTGCTGGTTGATAATATGCTTAGTATCCACTTCAGTGTTAAGTGAGCAACACTAAGTTGGTTTATACTCATTTTTCTAGTGTAATTTGAATGTTTGCAGTGATGGCTTCATTAGGTTGTGCTGACCTAAAGTTAAATTAACAGTTAAAACTAAGGATTATATTGTAAAACTGCCAACAATCAGCAACGTGAGGAGATATGTTTTACCACGAAAGCACTTCTTAAGTGACCTCCCTTTTCCTATCATCAGATTAATTGCACAATTTAGAACCCTTTCAATTTTTTTCAGAGAACACCATTTGATTTTATTGAGGCGTGAAGACCTGAGATGCACTTTCTGTGGATCAGGAATAACAACGGAGATGTTGCACTACTTATTTGACTGTGCTGCTCTGTCTGAGGAAAGACGAAAACTAAATGATAAAACGGGGCAACTTTGTCCTTCATTTCCGGCACTGATTAATGAAATATCAAAGAATAGGTATATAGCGATGGCGATATTTGGATTCCACAAGACTATATCCCGGAAAAAGGCCTCACAGTGTTCTCCCTATCCCTTGTGAACTGGCGAATCCTGTATAGGGCGAGAGTCCCTAAATAAAGGCTTTGTTGTTGTTGTTGTTGTTGTTTTACCACGAAAGCTTTAGCCTTAGTGAAAACATTTTAAAATGATTTCAAATTTGATTGTATGCTCCATTTTAAAATTTGTATAATTGTATTCAACAATTCTCCTTTACAAATTTACTTCAATATGTAATATTGTACGTTCTTTTAACTGTAAGTGCACTACATATCTACATATGTAGAAATGATATATATATAAAGCAATATTGCCATAGTATACCTTAGGGGACCATTGACAGTACGTTTTATTTTGGATTGTTTTACTCGTGCAGCCTTAAATTGAATCGTGTCTTAATCGTGAAGCTTCTTTTGAATTTCTTCTTGGCATGCTCAGGGCACGCGGATATTTCTTACTATTGTTTTTCTCACTGGTTTGCTAACATGCTTATTTTTCTTGTAAATATGATAATTTTTCTCAAAATGGATATGAATATATGATGCAAGATTCTTCAGATATGATGTCCTGTAGAAGGGTTATTGACCCGAAAGCTCGTCTTTATTAAAACTTATAAGAAACGCATCCTCGTTCGCTTTAAATCTATCACTTATATTCTTTAGAGGGGGGATTTCAACCTTCTTTACACATGTAGAAAGCAGTTTGATTTTTGCCTTTACAAATTTTCCAGAGATTCGTTTGGTTACTAGTAGTCACTAGTGGGGTTGGACCTCTGCAAAAATCGATGGCCATTGAAGTAATTTTAAGGGAAAAAGTGCCCAATGTGGGATTTGATCCCCGGTCATGGCTATTACAAATCGACGGTTTGAACCACTCCTTTACCGACCCTTTACGGTTCACCTGATGTTTAATTTAGTTAGAATATTCATGTTTATATAAAGGTTTAATATAATTTTTCTATGATTGTGTAAATATTCATTGATATAGGGCATATACTGGATATAAATTATTGGTCAACTAGTATTTATAGGGGCAACACGCCTCTCTTTATCAAGGCTTTTCTTTGATTTAAACTAAATCACGTGGGTATGCGATCCACTCGCGCTGTGCAAGACCAAAGCGAGAAACCATTTAAAGAAAATATTTATAACTGTAAATACATGACTACTTAAAATTATATCCATTATTCCTGTAGAAGGGCAGCTTACGCCCGAAAGCTCGAATTTATTTTTCAAATAAAGAAACTTATCCTTTTTGAATCTTTTCGTTATTATAAATATTCATTGAATTTATCATCATCACCTTTTTTGTTTACAAAAATGTTATATGAAAAATAAAGTAATGTAATTGAACGAAATGGTTGCCCTCATGTTTACTGATCCAATGTTTTAATAATCTAAGGTTTATGTTGTAAGAAAATTATACATTGAGAAGAATTATACACCTGATATAATAGGATGATTTAGTCTACTTGTATTATTTCTTCAGCAGACTGAGTCACCCATATACAGTAGAACATACTCCATAAGAGGACATCTCTATCTAAAGGACAGTTTTCATTACCAAAATTACCATTTTTACTATTTAGAAACTCACTGGTAAGAGAAAACCTCTCCCTAAATGCTTTTTCCTCGGTAAAACTACAACAGGAACTATACTGAGAAGATTAGCAATAGCCCCTGAAAAAGGATGACACGCAAAATCTTGAAGCGTTCCTAAAGGACACTTTGGTTCTACAACTAGGTGTTCTTTACAGAGAGGTTCTATTGTATTAATAAATAAGATGGCACGCATTAGTGGAATTTCACGATCCCGAAGTTCCATGTGGCTTCAAACTGTGTGAGGACCCAGCATAAAAGGAAAATATGTAAATATGTCTAAATACGTTAATATTAAATCTACACACTCATGGTCAAAAATTAAAGAAGTGGAAAGTCTTTGATATCGCCGGTCGTCTAATTTTTTTTTTTTTTTTTTTTAAGGAGACAGAGGCAGTTTTGTTCACACTTTGGTTATCTCGTGTGTCTTCAATAAAGGTCACTGTAATATCTTTCAGAGATATTGTTTGAATCCCGATATGCATGTTAAAATGTACCACTTCCTTAAGTTTTGTCTAGGAGTATAGTTATACATCATGCTTGATTTGGTAGAAACAAGATTCTTTCGGCACAATATTCACTAGCGCAAATATATAAATATGAAAGTTTCAAAGAGGGAACCCCTTCACTCTTTTCCACACATTAAAACTTCTAATAAATGATTCATGAATTTAACAAGTATGTGACAATTGACAATTAAACAGCTTTATTGACATCTTGTCATTCTTTAAACTCAAAGGGAGTTATAAGGTAATAATAATGGTAGGAATGAAGAGAGATATTTACAATCGACGTAGCCCTCTCCGAGGGCACGTCCGGATCAGGAGCTTAAAGCCGCCTTGAATCTAGACAGATCCCTGCCATTTGGGGAGTTCATGTTCGGAACATGTTTGATGATAATGTCGAAGAATTTGTCGAGAAGAATCTTGTCTTCAGGCGTATACAGTATAGGCGTAACAAGTATGTGTATACAGAAGATATAGTTTCATTTTAAAATATAGGCGCTATTCAAAGCCTATTCAAATTAAACTAATAACTAATTTGCATAGTCTATATATATAAAATTGAATGTCTGTCTGTCTGTCTGTTTGTTTGTTTGTTTGTACTCTATAGATTCAAAAACCATACATCCAATCGCCGTGAAATTTTGGGATATTATTAGGTATATCACCGGGAAGGTTTTTGAAAAATAATTTCATGAATATCTTGAATATCCTTAGAGTTACTTGCAGATTTGTAGATTTAACTCGCAAGCAGCGCCCCCATTGTGACGATGATAACAAGTTTTCTTATCACTAAGTTTGTTATCTTAAACATTATTTATCAAAAGTAAGATTATCTCAGGATGACACGGCAATGTGACACGGGAAAAAATGTTCACTAGATAAAACTATGATTTTCTATACAGGGTGTACCAGGTAAATTGGGAATTTCAACAATGATATTTTAACTGAAATTTTTTGCAAGTAAAAATTAAAATATCCGAATGTAATTTGACACAGTAGTAGATAAAAGGATATAGTTTTTATTTATTCAATGTAGTTTCCATTATTAGCTACAACAGTCTCGAGGCGAGTGCGGAATGAAGCACAGGCCTTGGCGACGATGACCTTGTCCATTTGGGTCATCACCGTGTGAACTGCTTTCTTGACAGACTGGATGGTGGTATGAGGAGCTTTGTTGACATCTCTCTCAACAACGCCCCATACATAGTAGTCGAGGGGATTGCAATCTGGAGAATTAGGGGGCCAAATATCAGGACCCCAGTGACTAGGGACGTTAAGTGTCAGCTACGATTGTGTCTTTTTTGCCTTATGGGCTGGAGCTGAGTCCTGTTGGAAGACATACTTCCTTCCTGCGGCCACCATGTCCATCCAAGGCTTCACAACGGTCTCCAGAACATTGATGTAGGTGTAAGCGTTCATCCTAAGGCCCTTCTCAAAGAAATGGGGAGGCATGACATCACCTTCACTGCTGATAACGCCAAGGACCATTACGGAGGCAGGAAATTTCGTGTGCATCACGACAGGTATCTCTGAGGGGTCTTTACAGATCCAGCGATCATTCCTGGGATTTACCTTTTGGTCCACGTCAAAGTTCTTTTCGTCAGAGAAGAACCTTAGCATGCCAAAAGAGTCGTGTTTCAGGTTGTTGAGGAGGGCAGCAGCCTTTCCTTTTCTGTTATTCTTCATATTCTCAGTCAGCAACTGACCTTTCCGAAGGGCATAAGACTTGAGACCAAGGTCCTCATGGATAGTTCTGACAATTGTTATAGAGCCAACGTCCATTTCCTTGGCTATGGCCCTCATATGCTCTTCCCAGGGTTTCCATCAATCTTCTCCTTGACATTTTTGACAAATTCTTCGCCTCTTACCCTGTCCGATCGACGCGAGTGCTTTTTCCTTGTAGCTATCCCCTCTTTGTTACTGTCGGCCTCATCAAACTGCTTCTTGACACGATAAATAGTGGTTTTGGGCAACTTAAGAAAATCCACTATCTCTTTGGGGCTCCTTCCGGCGCGCAGAGCAACGATGATGGCAGCTCGATTTTCAAATTCTCGGTTACCCTTCATCACTACACTGCGCACACATGTACTGTTGCATTTTACATGAATATGGCTACGTAATGAAAAAAAAAACAAGTTTTTAATCTCAAGTAGTTTTTGTTTTATGGACTGTCAAAGTTAGTCCCAATTTACCTGGTACACCCTGTATGATATAAAAAGCCAACAATGAAGAGTGAATGTAATATAAAAAGCCAACAATGAAGAATGAATGTAAGATAAAAAGCCAACAATGAAGAATGAATGTAAGATAAAAAGCCAACAATGAAGAGTGAATGTAATATAAAAAGCCAACAATGAAGAGTGAATGTAAGATAAAAAGCCAACAATGAAGAGCAAATGTAAGATAAAAAGCCAACAATGAAGAGTGAATGTAATATAAAAAGCCAACAATGAAGAATGAATGCAAGATAAAAAGCCAACAATGAAGAATGAATGTAAGATAAAAAGCCAACAATGAAGAGTGAATGTAATATAAAAAGCCAACAATGAAGAATGAATGTAAGATAAAAAGCCAACAATGAAGAGTAAATCTACTTATATATTTGCCTTATTCTGTCTGTTTGTCTGTTTGTCTGTTTGAAGCTCACGGATGGGATTTTTCATAACCATCGGTGGTTCAGTGGTAGAATGCTCGCCTGCCACGCGGGCGGCCCGGGTTCGATTCCCGGCCGATGCATTTTTTTTTTTTTACAATTTTTAAAACTCATTTATATATTATACAAGAATGACATCCACGGCGCCAATTTATAATTGTAACGAATAGTATTTGAATAAAAGCATTTAATCGGGTAAAACCCGGGCGTTGCCCGGGTCATTCGTATATAATAATTGTATAAACGAATGCAAGACAAAAGCACCGCGAATGTTTCTTTTTTTTAAGGCAATTTCTTTTTAAGGCAATTATCGTTATTTATCGTTAATTTTTGTTTCGATTTTATTGAAAAAAAAACGATATGGTGCCTTTAAAAAATGATCTTTATTACTATGCAGTTTTCTATTTAGTCAATATACCTAAGTTCATGTTGCAAATGTAATTATCTCTATCGATTTAGTAGGTGAAATGCAAAAAAAAAAAAAATCGACATGATGAAATCTTTATGAAAATTCACATTTTTATTTTTATATTTTCAAGACACACACAGTTTGGGGCGGGACGTTTCACAAGAGAGACATCCACGGCGCCAATTTATAATTGTAACGAATAGTATTTTAATTGAAACATTTTAAAAACACACAGTTTGGAACGGGACGTTTCACAAGAGTGACATCCATGGCGCCAATTTATAATTGTAACGAATAGTATTTGAATTAAAACGTTTTTAAAATATATACGCACTCGGGTAAAACCCGGGCGTTGCCCGGGCCATTCGTCTAGTTTGTTATATAAAAATGATAGATTTGGAAAGAATTGGACCCCAGAATTTGAAAATGGCTGAATATCGGACTAAATTGATAATTTTGGGATAAGAAAATGTAATGCTAATATTTCTATATTATGTTTGTTGTGATAATACATTCTTATATATAGCCTAGTGGACATGGCATCTGCCCGGTAAGCGGAACACTGTGGGTTCGATTCCCAACCCTGGATACTTTATTTTTCCGTTTATCATTACTCTTCACAATTCATCCTATCATACTTCATCCCTAAGGTTAGAAATAATCGTTATTTCTCCTTAAAATAAATTACGATTTTTCGCTCAAAAGAAACATTTGTGGTATAATTGTCAAATTTCGTTCTACAATCATAAGCCGTATTATATTGTATTATTCTTATACATGTGTTATAAATGTTTTATTGTTGGAATGATAAAAAATTGGAGGTGCAGTCGTGATAATAGGAAAGTATAGAAAATAATTATTTACTTATCAAGTAGTTTTTATATTTAATTACTTGAATAAAAGTTTATTACATATTAAATATTTTTTACAGTTTATATAGGATTTACTAAATTAATCCTATATTAGTGAATTTTTAAAAAAGGTATGTTAACTATAGCTATTTACAACAATTTACAAAGTGTTATATTCTAAAACTATGGTTTTAAAAAAATGTAGAACAATCAATGAATGAAAATAAAATATGTTTACATTTTTAGATTATATATACAGTTAAACCTGTCTATAGCGTCCCCTCTTGGGACTCACCAAAATAGGGTGCTATAGAGAGGGGGTGCTATAGACAGGTCACTTTTAATGTAAATCTCGCATCGTACTACGTATTTAAAATCGGGCGCTATAGAGAGGGAGACGCTATTTAGAGGGGGCGCTATAGACAGGTTTAACTGTATTTATATATATTGATACGTGCTGTAAACATCTCAAAATTATTATTCTCATATTTAACTTTTCATAGAACTTTATTCCAATAATCATCATCACTTGGCATTGTTTACACGAGGACTTTGTAAAATGGCAGACGTTGGTTAAAAATAAAAAACTAACGAGACATACATTCTTGATTATTTATTTCCTTTACATTAAAAATAGCTATAAAAGAAAAACTTACATACATCCGCAACAATATAATAGCAGAACAGAGAGTCCGTTCTATGAACAGGTCTAGAACTGCATCCAGCTCTAGCTTTTACCAAAAAATTAAACTCGATTCTATATACCAAAAAAAAAAACATTTTTAAATAAATAAATAAAAAGCACACACGCAATAATTTAAAATAATTTAGAATACTAACTAGAATTTTTAGATTATTGTATAAAAAAAAAAAAAAAAGACAATATATTAAACAGAACATTTCAAGCAATCTATACCAATAAAGCGCGGTTTTGGAAGATTAAACTGGCGAAACACAGCTTGAAGGGTTCATTACTGATGAACCAAACCAAAATCACAATTATTTAACAACTTCTTTCAGAGATTGTAGAAATTTGCTTCGTATAAAAATAAGTTCTCAAAGATATTTTATATTTAACATTCTAAGACTCTGTCGAAATCACAGAATACCATTCTTTATATACAAGAATAAAAACGTTAGAGAACGAGAAAAAGAGAGAAAAAAATGTAAAAATAAACAAATTAGAAAACAGAGTTAAAATCTATTTATAGAAATAAAAAGGGAGGGAGGCAGGGTTGTCAGTCCTGTCTTGAACTTACCAGGGTTGCCGCCGCGCGATCTGGCACCACAAGACAATCTGATTGATGTTTGCCACCCCTCGGTGAATGTCACCATCCCCCCCCCCCCCCCCCCCTCCTCCTTGGGGTAGTTGACACATGTCTAACTTGTCAATTACCTCACCTTTCTCTCTTTAAATCTCATCACCACACAATTATTAAAACAATAACTCTACCAATATATATATCTATAATAATAATATACAATAGTTTAAGAAAAAGACATCTCCTTATCGTGCAACTGAAAGTTGCTGATGGCTTGCGCCATCTATCGGAATAAATATCAACTATTCTCGTTGATTTTTAATTATTCCAGAATTGGCCAAATTAATTAAATAATAATTAAAAATCAACGAAAATAGTTGATATTTATTCCGATAGATGGCGCAAGCCATCAGCAACTTTCAGTTGCACGATAAGGAGATGTCTTTTTCTTAATTTATGCACCTTATCCCAGTACAATATCACATTTGTACTATTTTTTCACAATATACAATAGTATTATTGTAGAACAACATTAACCCCGCATGTGTTTCTTTTGAACGAAAAACAGAAATTTATTTTAAAGAGAAATAACGATTATTTCTAACTTTAGAGATGAAGTATGAAAGGATGAATTGTGAAGAGTTATTTCTCCTTAAAATAAATTTCGGTTTTTCGTTCAAAATAAACACATGCGGGATAAATTACAAATGTGGTTCTACAATCATAAGCCGTATTATATTATATTACAATATTATTGTTGTGACTGAATAATTATATTGATTTAAGGGAAAAAAAAGAATTTCTTGATCGTGTAAATGGACGTTATTGATTGGATTGCGCCATCAATCGGAATAAATATCAACTAAACGTCGATTTTTTAATCTTTATTACAGGAACGATGTCAATATCCCGTCCCTCAGGACTCCCTACGGACTGAACGGAAATAGATATATCTATATATACACTCATAGACAAAACTTAAGGAGGTTGTATCTTTCAGCATGTATATCGGGATTCAGACAATAACTCTGAAAGATATTACAGTGACATTTATTGAAGATACACGAAATAACCAAGTGTAAACAAAATTGCCTGTCTCCCTCAAAAAAAAAAAAAAGACGACTGGCGAGTAGTTCAAAGACTTTCTATTTCCTTAAGTTCATGAGTGTATCTTTAGACGTCAAATGTAATGATAGTTGTTTTATGCAAATTTACTTTGTTCCAAATGATCGCCGTCGTGTAATCCGTCCCAACCACAAAATGCTGCGATACAGTTTTTATGGGCAGAAAGTTGGACCACCTCAACAGGGATTCAAAGGATGGCGTCCGTCTAGGACGGAGCAGTAATGTCCCTACAGTTCCCACTTAAGTCCCTACAGTCTCTACGACTTAAGTCCTTTTAGTTCCAACTCAAGTCCCTAAAGTCCCTGCGACTTGAGTCCCTACAATCCCTACCACTTATATCCCTACACTCCCTACGACTTAAGTCCCTACCTACAATCCCTGCGACTTGAGTCCCTACAATCCCTACCACTTATATCCCTACACTCCCTACGACTTAAGTCCCTACCTACAATCCCTGCGACTTGAGTCCCTACAATCCCTACCACTTATATCCCTACACTCCCTACGACTTAAGTCCCTACCTACAATCCCTGCGACTTGAGTCCCTACAATCCCTACCACTTATATCCCTACACTCCGTACGACTTAAGTCCCTACCTACAATCCCTGCGACTTGAGTCCCTACAATCCCTACCACTTATATCCCTACACTCCGTACGACTTAAGTCCCTACCTACAATCCCTGCGACTTGAGTCCCTACAATCCCTACCACTTATATCCTTACACTCCCTAAGTCCCTACACTCTCTACTTAAAAGGGCCGTTAAAAAGCATCTTAAAGAAAACCATCCACATCGCACGATGGAATATGAAGAAGACTTAGGTAGTGATCGGCTGTATACATTTATGGTGAGTAATTTTCGTTTGATGCCGTGATTAATGTTCTCCTGAAACTGTGGAAAACATGGACTACTGTTAACGGCGATTGTGTTCAATATCATTTACTTCCGCGTGATGTTATTTAACTTATTTACTGCATCGAATAGCCCTATGTGCTTTTTGGACGGATCAACGATACCACACGTCATTTTAAACAAAGTAAATTTGCATAAAACAACTAATATTAGAATCAAACTTAACCTCTAAAAACATATTAGAACATTATTTTTCCAATTCCATTCCGTATGTAGGAATTGTAGGAAGTTCAATGTGCAGGGTACTGAATTTACATATTGTCCACGTTATGTATTTAAAAAGTGTAAACAATCGTATATCAATGTGGGTGCACGTCAACTCTCCCAACAAAAGGTGAAATCATATCAACCGGGGCAAGTGGGAATGACCTCAGGTAACAGAAGATAAATGTTGTTTTAACCTCCAAGCGATGATGATAACGCCCATACGATCGTGAAGGAGATTACTTCACATCAATCGTTTGCATAGAATTCTATAACGTAAATAGTAATTTGTAATCTCACATCATGGCAATGTAGATAAAAGAACATTTTTAGTTTGGAACTTATAGGAAATGAAAGCAATTAAAGCACGAATGTTTTTTTTTTTACATATAAAACAAACTTCTACTGTCCTTACTGCGATGGAAAATATTGAGAGGGCTTGGCTTATCAGTGGTGAATCCTTCCAGCAGTTTTGCTAATTTAATCTACCAGACCACTTATTATAACTCTAATACTGTATTGGACGATTCTGCATATATATTCTACACTGAAGGGTTGAATCTCAGAAATGGTATTCAATCAAGCTATGGACATAAGTCATTGAAACATAAGGGATTTATTTGAACGATCTTTTTTTTTTTTTTTTTTTTTTACAATTGGTTTTGATTTAACCAAGATTTTATCGTTTATTTTTCCAAACAAAATAAATTAATCTCTTTTAAACCATAGCTTTATTTTATTTAAGGCTTATATAAATAATAAACAAAACGGCTTCCGAGATAGGATGAGCTTTTTGTTTGAATTTTATATTCATCTCAAGCTTTCGGGTGTTACATACCCTTCTACAGTAGAGAGTATTAATTAAATGGCATATTTTGGTATAATATGGTATATACCAAATTTTGAGAATACAGATATTATATACGACAACTTCAGGATAAACACTCAAGACTCTTTTTAGAAAGTTGGACCTCAATGAAAGATACCAACAGTATTAATAGAAAAATTGACATCCCTCCGTTATATTTACAGTTTAAATCGATTTAAAATTATTTTCTTATACTTATTATGAATCATGTATATATAGTCTATTATTATTGATATTTGTGTGTATATATTTTATATTTTAGCCCCAGAGTTGTAAATATTTTATATATCGTCGCGTGAAGGCATCACGTGATAAACCAAAGCAGTTCAAAAACAAGAAAAGCTCTGACAAAGTTAGGCGTACAGCCTATTGAAATATTGGCATTTTGTATTAAATAAAATGTTTTGTTTTATTCTAGATCCAAAATATGCCATTTAATTGATAATTTCATATGGATTGCTCAATATTCAAGTAGAGATTATATGGTAAAATAAATCTTAATCTGCAGAAGGATTTGTGATATATATATTTCCGAAAGCTTGAAATGAATATAAAATAAGGAACTCACTTTTTCGGATGCCGCTTTGTTTATTATTTAGATATTTTTGCGTAAAAAATACACTGCTGGAGTATTTTAAAATTACACATTTCACTTTTTAACCTACTTGCTTTGTCAACATCATCATAAGTTTAACAGTAACTTTTTTATACATTTTATTTATTAACTTTTCATATATAATCATTTTGCCAATTTCGCCCTGTATCATTATATTTGCATACTTTTGCTTCTGTCGATTAAGATACAATCTAGTTTTTAGTTGTTTGGTCCTTTCAAACAACTAGTTTTGAATAAACGTACATTAAAAGGCTTATCAGATATTTTCCCTAAGTATCTCAGGTCACCAGCGCAACAATTCATATTGCAGAATATTCAACTTTTCTTTATTTAAAGCTTATAATTTTTCATCGTCCTATATATATTTATTTATTTCAACATATAAAGGCGCCATGTCCCACAGCTTGCACCTAGTAAAACATAAGTTACATATATTTATTTAAATTGTTCACAACAACCCCCCCCCCCCCCCCCCCCCCTTCCTCCAGGAGGTTAGCGATGGAGTTGCATAATTCTGAAAAAGAAATTGCTTCAATGGCCCCCGATTCTTGCGAAAGTCCAACCACATTAGTGATTACAAGTAACCAAACGAGGTCCTAAGACATTTGTAAGTAAAAAAAAGTCGAATTGCTCTTTATATGTGCAAATATGTGGTACACTTACAGTAAAAGCAAGTCTATTACTACCCACCATGATGATGGTCATGGTGTACTTGGGATTATTTCCACCTCCCAACAAAGCCAGGTGAAATTGTTTCCTCTAATTTGTTGGAGAGAGAATTAAATAATACTCACCCCCTTTAAACATATTTAGATATTTACAAAGAGATAAATTTACATAACCATTTATAAACACCAAATAGGTCCATATGTGACCTTTTGTAATCAATTATTACCGAAATAATAAGTAAAATAGTCATTGTTAACAATGACAAAAAAAAAGTGTGTGATAGTAAATTTAAATTTACATAAAGTAATTTTGTTCTTCTTAAAAAAAAATAAAGATGAAAGAGAACCTAAGGAAACTATGGACATAAGTTACAAGGACTGTAGAAATATATTCCAAAATTACAGATTAAAAGCATCGAGCATTGTGCTCTTCTGCAAAATGACAAAACAATCCTTTTTAGAAAGCATGCCGAATATAGTCATCTTCTTTTTAGCGCCATGTATGGATAAAAATATAGATTTTAATTATATAGTATAGTCAGTTTTCCATGAGAGATCATAGCCTAAAAAACATGGCTTAAGTTCGTCTTTCCTGGAGATTGCCTCTTATCAGAGACTGTCATGTCAGACCAAGTCATGTGGAGTATTTCAACTGAAACAGAATCTCAAATGAGATACACTACTCTCAGGTTGAACTAAAAAATAGAAGCAATTAATTGCTCCTTTTCATGGTTAACAAAGCTATTACTTACAGACAACAATGAACAAGTATATAGGTACTACTGAAAATTGACACTTTTAAAATTGTTAAATCCGGTCTATCCTGAATGTGGTTTCTCATTAGAGACACTATTTCGATTGAAAGACTCCTCGTGACTTGACACGTCTGACCTGACAGATTTGATCCATGGTCTCTCATGGGAGACTGACTCTACTGTGTTTAATTAAAATCTATCTTTTCGGCGCTAAAAAGATGGCGCTAAAAAGAAGATGGCAATATTCGGCATGCTTTCTAATAGGATTGTTTTGTTATTTTGCCGAAGAGAAATGCTTGATGCATTTATAATCGATATTTCACGTATATATTTTTACAGTCCTAGAAACTTATGTCCATATAGTTTTTTTTTTTAATTCCCTAACAAATGCAGACTATATAAAAAATGACTCTAATATACAATAGTATAGTGTTATGAAGCTTAAACAGGCGATACCACTGGGAGGATTCATCATCGATAAACTATACTCTCCCATTTAAAAAAATTATCAATTAGAGTACAAAGTCTGTAGAAAAAAATGTTCCCCTGTGTATCAATTTTCAGCAATAGAGTATGCTAAGATTATGATGATGGTATTTGAAATGTTACATACTGCATCTTGAATTATTCTTTTTGAATTTATAATATTAAATTTATTTTAAAGAGAGAAAAAGAAATTTTACATCATCCAAATTCTATTCAATTTATTCTTACTCTAAGTTTTGTCAACTATAATATTTTCAGTAAATGTGACTGACAGTTATTGTAATTTATACACAGTAAAAAAATAATAAATTGAATAGAATTTGGTTAATATAAACTTTTTTCACTACAAAAATTTTCCAACCAGTAAATGATTTCTCGAACTGAATTTTAACTGAATTTTATTATTTCTCTGCACACAGTTGTAATTTTTGTCACAATTTTTTTCCTATCTTATAGTAAAATTTATTCATGCAATATCTTTCTTTATTCATTGTACAATGTAATTATGAGATCAACGAATTCCACCAACTTGGACCGAGCTATATATATAAATATTGATTGGGATTTCTCAAAAGATATCATTTTATTAGCTGTATACATAACCCATCGCTCTTTTTGTGGGCCTTGTGCTTGTGTGCATGGAAATATAAATATTATTATTGTAGCGTAATATAAACGCTAGATAGTTCAAGTAAAGCAGGGGAAACTAAGAATCTCGCTGATGATGGCAGGCTATCTATAGAAATAGGCATAATGAGTAATTATCCCTGCAATTAATTTTTTTTTTTCATATCTTAGTATTAAAACCTTCAATATTCAAAATAAAGGATGAAAGAATTTTAAGCGATATCTTAAAAAGTATCTCGATTTAACGATTGTTGGTCATTTTACTATCGTTAGATCAAATTTAAATAAGTATAGAGGTGGAAAGGATGATTCTAATCTTTTACACCTACCTGGCGCGTCTCTGGGTGATGGATGAGGGAAGCCCTTAAATGTTGCTCTCTATATTGACTAAAGAGCTGTGGACCATAGGAAGCACTTTAGTACCTTTGTCATGAGAAGGTTATAAACCCATCCTGGTAGTTTTCTTACACATTTTCTTCTGAAGCATATGATTATAATAAACATACTATAAAGGCATTTTGAAATTTTGTAGACTGCTGCTGTTCGAGAGGAACTTGAACAGGTCTAGTGACCACAGTGTCCCATCATGTCTACTGAGTGTTTTCGAAATACCTGTTTAACATTGGAAAATGCAAAGGGTGTTGTTGTTTATGTTGTTCTTGTGTCTATTTGATCACGCAGAATGCAACTGAACTCAGTATTTATTTATTGACATCTATGTATTATAACGTGGTTATATATCTAAGAGTGTTTACAAGTCGAGTCGGCAGTGTTGCCGGATCAATCATAACATGTTTCCTTTAAACAAAAATAAAAAGGATTGCAGTTCTCCTAGTCTCTATAACGCAAAGGTTTTCTCACTGTTCTACCACTGCGGGTTCGCACACTAGGAGAAGTAGATGATTCTTCACCTTTCTTGGCAATGTCCTCCCTTGGATCATATGCTCTTCTGTTTTCGGAAGTGGGTCTTCCGTGATCTTGTATGTTGTCATCCATGGCTGTCCCTGCTTGAGATCCAGGAATGCTTGGACTTTGACTTGTTGGGGCAGAATCTTCTACACTGAACTTTCTCGGTCTAAGGTGAGACCTGTTCCTGCGGTATTCAGACCCACTTGGTGTTTTCACCATATATGAGCGTGGAGTTTCATGCTTTGCGGTCACTGTTGCCGGAACCCATTTTCTATGCCTTTCCTGCAACATGATGTTGTCTCCTACTTCCAAAGGTCTCAAAATTCTCTTTGGAATTCCTGCATACTTTTGTTGATGGTCTCTCAATTTTTGGTAATTCTTTGTTGTGTCAAACAGTGGTTTCAACTGTTGTCGGGTGTATGTCGAAAGAGTTCTCACAGATCTTCCCATAAGCATTTGGGTCGGAGATGGCAAGTCATACTTAGGTGTGTTGTTGAACTCCATCAAAGCCAGATTGGGATCTCTTCCTGACTTCACAGCTTTAATTATCAATCCTTTGATGGTTTGAATTGTCCTCTCAACTTGTCCATTAGATCTTGGATATTTGGGACTGGAGGTTTGGTGTTTGAATTCATATTTCTGAGCAAAATTTTTGAATCCAGTAGAGTTAAAAGGGGGTCCATTATCCGAAACTAGAGTTCTTGGAATTCCATGAGTCCTGAAAATGGTTTTCAACTGCATGATGGTTTCGGTTTCTCTTTTGCTTGATAATTTCCGGTAATGACCGCAAAGCATGAAACTGTTGGGGCACGTTTTTGTAACCATACCCCAACAGAAGGCGTATGTATAATCAAATCAAATGGATACATGGCTTCCCTCCCACATAGACTTACAGACCATTTTTTTGCCCAGAAACTTAGACACTTGGTGACACCAGACTTCCATGCCGAAAGCTGATGCCTGGTAAAGAAGAAGACATCCAGAGACATCCGAGCTGGAAACTGTTGTTTCATATGTACATATATTCCCCTCACCAAAAATTTAGATAAAGGTGACCAGAAAAAAAAAAAAAGAGAAAAATGGAGAAGGAAGATCTCTAAAGACTGAAACTTATAAAATATCCTTCCAGAGAAAGGAAAGCATCACATTACAGTCCAGGTAAAAAGGGCCTGGGTCAATTTTAGCCAAGACGGGGGGGCGATATATATACCATCCCGAGAAAAAGGGAGGATTGTATTTCAACCCATGTGGAAGGACGGGGGGCTGGCGTCTGAAATTTTACACTATCGCCGTAGATGTTGCCCTCTTTAGATTTTTGTTTTGGTAATACTATATGTTCTATTTTGATGAGGCCTGGGGCGTCTATGAAATTGATACTGGAGCCGTTGGCCAATTTGATTGGTGTTTCTTTCGGCGAATGAAAATGGAGGGAGAGATGAATAAAAGAAGGTTCTTTGCCAAAAGGCAGGATTCGATCGGAGTCGCTCAGTGAGAAGGACGATTTTTAGTCGGGCCTGAGACGTAGAGGAGACCAGACCTTGCCGCCACTTTCGAGAAAAGGTAAGCCATTTGTCATTATGACTTAGCGCCTTCCCCCCCTTTTTTGTGTAGTAGCCAACCTAGATTTCGCATGGGCCCTAAAGGGCTATAAAGTAACTTCAGGTCACCTCTATCTAAATTTTACTATGTACATAGCATATCTCGTCAGTATAGACATGTTCCCAAATTTTAAGATATTTAAATAAATATCTAGAGAAATTTTCTTGTTTCCTCTGTTACCTATTTCATACATAATTTGCCTTATGGTGCTATTCCCACTGTTTAAATGAAATGTTGTATGTTTCTTACCTATTTGAAGGGAATGTTACTAATAATCAAGTCTCCCATAAATTACCGGCCACATACATTGCCGCGAGTGTCTGTGTTTCAGTGTTTTATAGATTGCCCAATTTAATAACGATTTCATGGGTTGTCTGATGAAATTGTATAATAGTGTCGCGGCTGTTTCCATCTTTAGACCATTGTTCTGACAAAATTATATGCTCGAACCTTGTTTTAGCTCAACCCTTAATCAATTACAGAGTTTTTTTTCTCCCCTGTGAATGTGATGATGTAAAGACATATGCCGATAGTGCATCACTGACAGCTGTGCTGCTATTATACAACATTAAGGTCTTCCTGCGGGTTATATACATGGGGTTGTTGGCCTAATTTGCTATATATATATATATACTTAAGTAAGGAAACTTTTAATAAGTCACATCGTGTATCCTCCCTTTTCAACTATCCAAACCGGGAACCCATCAATGTCGCCCGCCGCGGGGCTCGAATTTAGTATATGTTTCTTCCCCTATACTTTAGAAATATATACCTAATGAAAAGCCATACTATTTTTAAGTATTGGTGAAGTAGTCCACGCATCCTGAGATTAACAGTCTATTATAAATCGTGAATTTTAATTTATGCTTTCCGTTTCACTGGCATTTTATCAGGCAATGAAAGTTATGTTGAGGCGGTGTATACCGCATCTCTCGCCGCTGTCTTTTACGATTCACATTGTTTGTGGCAAAACCTTAATATTATCATTGATTTCTGATATCAAAGTAAAACGTCTATGGGGCTATTTTCTATTAATGCTATTGTGTTTTCTGAATAATAGAAAATCAATTATAAGCCTTTGATATTTGCTGTTTATGTTATTGTAATGTATTCTAGGTTCTCCTAATGCGAAAGTGTGACATGTTCCTTTGCAGTATTGGAAAATTAGAGACCTATTGTCTTGATTAATAACGTTGCGTCTATGTTCATATATTCTATTGCTGACTCTCCTTCCTGTCTCCCCTGCGTATTTGGCTTGGCAGCTGTATACACTCTGACAAGGGAAGGTTATCTTAAATTGATAAATGTGCAATTTTTTTTTGCCTTAAGTAGAGATTTCCAAGATTCTATTTCTGAAACATTTTTTTTTGGATGAGGACAAATAAAACCATCTTGATAGTATTAAATCTGCAGTATACATTTGCCAGCAGAAGGCATGATGAGATTACATGAAATTTAAACCAGTTATATGTTTAGTATGTTCCTTCAGTTGTAATTTGACACCGTCTTGAAATAATGAAATTGAACGGTGCGCTATATCTTGATGCTGGATATTTCTGTGTCAGAAAGGTGTAGTTATTCTGTTTAATGAGAATTCCAATAATTATCGAAATTTAGCAGATTATCATTGGGGATTTGAACAACTGTCTTGAAAATTTTTGAACAGCCTGAGTAGATAAAGGAATCCTGGAGTTAGAGTGGAGAATTAGTAGTACAGACTGACCACTCGACGCAGATAACTCTAGGGAACAATTATTGTGTTAATCCGCCGTAGACAAGAAGAACATTGATTCTCAGGATACTCGATAGGCAGAATTTTGAGAATTGATAAGGTCATGGTTAAAGTTTACACAGGCATGTGGGAGTAAAGACAGTGATTTAAAGAGGCAGCCTTGTGTCTTAAATACTTTCAGTGGAAGCAGATGCCACTGCAAATATTCAGGTCTAATAATTTCCAAATTTGAAGTCATGCATGACGGGTTAGCACGGGATTGACGCCTGGACGGGCTTTCACTGGGATTAATCGAGCTTGCGAAAGAACTAGAAGAAGTGTGACATGTCACGCCACTGTACTAAGATAATAATTGAGAAGATTTATGTTGAGCCAACTGAAATTAGTAAAGAATTAAGAGATTAAGGTCTTATTCTTTGAGTTTTACATTAATTTCAATTACGCGATATGGACGGCGTTATAAGTTGGGTGGAAATGGTTCGGCCGCAATGGGATGGTCTCCTGGAGATGGTACGATCAAATAATACTTATTGAATGCCGGGCGGGATCGCATAAAGCATTAAACGATATCAAGAAATGCTTAAAGAAACACCCTAGAAGATTGGGGATCGACAAAATGACGACATGGAAAATGCTCAACATTGTACATTGGCAGCAAAATGATATCTTGCTATTGTATGGACGACCACTCCTTCCTGAAATGTGCAGCGGATGTTAGTCCCAGAATTAGGTCCTTTGAGGCGACACTTTCCTTTGCAGATGACATAAAGACGCATGACAAAACAGCACATGAACCTTTAAACTAACTTCAATTTCTGCCACCAATTAATTTAGTTGACCAATAGCTATAGAACCACTGGAGACCTCCATACCTGTATGAATATTTTAGTGAGAAATGAGCGATTCAATTCTATGAGCCATGAGGTATCCTGTAAGATCGGAGTTGTACCCCATTCAATTTTTTTTATAGTAGCCAGTGCGAGATATTTCCAGAATTTTTTTTTTAACTGTCATATAATTCGAAAACTAGAAAACTACACCATTTTAATACAGTTTACATCTAGCATCCATGTGAACTCAATATGACTATTGAACGTAGATTGAAGATTAATGAGCGAGCCAACCTAAAGAGAACGAGTTTAATAGGCTTACAATCAGTAGTTGAAACAGACTATTCGCACAAATTTGTTATGTTCTCCCTCTAAATGATCTATGACATTATAGGTTTTCTTAACAAGGTAACTACCCCGCCGAGTGTATATGGAGTTATAAAGCTTAAAGGTCATAGGCTGCTGGAATAATATTACACTAGTAATAATTAATAGCTCAAATTTAAGAGTGATAATAGATCGGGATCCAGATCCCGATGACGGGTTTCGAAGAGACTTCAGAGGGATGAAAGAGGTGTTGAAAGTGATGGAAGGGCGATGAAATATGATGAAAAAGGCGTTGAACTGTGTTATAAGGTGATGAATAAGAGATGAAATGTGTTGAAGGCGTTGAAGAGAGATGCGATGGAAGTAAGTTGAAAGGCGTTGAGGATGATGAAGGATGATGAAAGAGTGAGAAAGCGTTGAATGTTGATGAGGAAGAGATAGAAAGATGCAGAAAGATGTTGAAAGAGAAAGAATTGAAAAAAGTTGGATAAAGGGTTTTGTAAATAGTAGATAAAGATTGATGGAAGAAAGTACATTTAATGTATAAAGCGTAGCTGTCGACCGCAATATCGCCTCGATAGAACTATTTCTTTTAAAATAAGACATATTATGCACTGGGGATTTGTGTAAGCTGATTTACATAAGTTTCGGCAACAGTGTACACTATTTAATATAGATAGGTCTTTATTAATTACAATATTAGGTTATATATTAAATAGCAAATATGTCTTAGTGTTATGGTGAACTTTAAACAGTTTGCAGTTTTTTTTTAAACATGTGTTCTAGTGCTAAGTGTTGAAAGGAGCTTTAACACCATGTTTCAGGGTTTGTGTGTTATTTGTCTCAACCTTGCCTTTGTGCAGAATACCGTCTCACAACCTTACTGTAGTGTTTGTTGCCATCTTTAAAGATCTTCACAATTTGTTTTAATATTAGTGTGTCATTTAGAGAAAATTGTCACAACCTTATCCTTGTATAGAACACCGTTTTTACACCGTTTTATTTAATAAGTTATATGAGAGATTTTAGATATAGTATAAGAATTACTATTTACATGAGCCAAATCGACCCAACAGTTAGAGCAAGAGGGGGGAACTCAGATATTTCCTCCTTTCACGTGACGCGACTGTTCACCCCGACCGGTCGTGCCAGATAAGAGGGAAATTGACAGAGTTAGTGTGAACAGTTTAACTTTACGCAGGTCTACAAGGGTAAAAAGGCCCACACAGTGTAAATTCTGCTTAGACTGTCGCCTCTAACTATGATTTTGGAGTGTGTACGGAGAATCAGCTCGATAGAATGAGAAGTTTAGAGATTTCAACCTTTTTTTTTTTTAAACCTTTTTTTTTTTTAAAGTAGAGCTTCATTAGGATTCCTTTTTTTTTTAATACAAACTATTTCTTGTTAAAACCCGAGTTTCAAAGACCAATGAGAATAATGTATACCATTGTGAATTAACTATTTAGTGTAAATCTGAAATTTTAGTTATTACCAGGAGTAATAGGTGAAGGAAGGTGTAGGAAATCACAACTTAGAGGGGGGGCTATGTCTAAAACAACGAACCTAATAGGCATCCTATGGCTTGTGTTGGGTAATTCAGAAACCCTATAATCCCTGGCCTTCAGGTAGTAGCTTTGAAATAGGTTTCTAATGAGGACATGAAAGGTCAATCTTTCAGAGTAAAGTTGTGAAGTATAGGGACCCTAAGCCAGGGGTAGAAGTTAAGTAGGCCCAGATCGTAGTCGATCCTCGGAAAGCACTTGAGAATGTTAGTGTTGGGTAGTGAATCGTAAACCCTATAAATCCATCTTTCAATAGAGTGTTGAGGTCGGACTACTGCAAAGGGGACAGACGCAAGGTGAAGTAGGAAGAAAGTGAATTCACCCACGGTGGCTAGGGGAGTGACTCAATTCCGCTTTTATGAGGTGTCACGTTTAATGGTCCTTTATTCGCCATTGTAATTTGTGTGTGTCTTTATAGAATTGTCGTGAATAGTCACTTAGTGTCAAAGCAAGGGCAGTTTTTGAAATTACATTTTTTTTAGGTAGGTTAGCTTTCAGATTATTTAGAATTGTTAACCATTTTATTAACAATCATTTATCAAGTATAAAGTATTAGTATATATAGAGTTTGTATGAGGCATTAATTTAAGTTAATAGGGCATTAGTCCCCACTTTGTTTTAATTAGAAACTTTATTTGATTTCACATTTGTCCTGAAAATTTTGTTATTATTAGGATCTATCAATGATGATAATTATAGTACTTTGGCTTGTGTAGCAGCTTTTAACTTTAGTTTGTATGCAAACCGTGAATGATGGGGGGGGGGGGTGTATGAATGGATTGGTTTAATGAATGTGTAAGAAGGTTAAAAACAATTATACTGTAAAGACCAAAGGTACTTTAGCATAGAATAGGGAACCAATAGGTTCAATTTTAAATTTGATTTCTTTATTTGTTAGGAACGATAGCCTCACAGGGCTGTACAACTCTATTGTTAGGAAAGGTATTCGCTCCATTTTGTTAGGTCTCCCCTTTCGGGAGTATAAAATTTTAATTTCTATTACTAGGGTAATCAAGTACTCTTTGTTATTTATATCAACTTGAATTTTAAGAGTCGTAGATAATGATCATATCTCGATTCTCAGACTGGAAGGTTGTGGGAGGTTATGATCAGACTAGAAACCCCACCAAACTTCCCCTCATTAGAGGGAACGAAGAGGTATAGATTGAATTTTATGCAGGATGGGGGATTTGTTTTAGCCATGCCGTATAGCCTGGGGTATAACGGCGCGACCTTGGGTAACCGATCTGACACCGTAGTTTCGACGCTTTTAGCGTGGCTGGAGCGAGGGTGTTCTAGACGGGAGGTCCTGTAAGATTGGCATGTAGGCAGAGATTGCCCAGTTATTCTAGACGAAGTGTTTCCGTCTATTGAATTTTTTTTGGTACCAGTTTGATTTCCCATAGCTAGCGGAAGTTTCTTCTAATAAAGGATTCGCCCTGCCATACGTTTTGTTGGAATGAATTCGAGTATAAGACCGATTCGAGAGGCAAAATAAGTAATTATTAGGACCTTCAACGAGTTTAAACTCGTTTCATGATAGGATAAGATTTTAAAGTATTAGTTAACTATAAGGACCGCGAACGAGACGCCAGAACGAGCCAATGAGTCAAAGTTTTAGAAGTGTTGTATTGAGGACAGTAGAATTAAGAGCAGTTATACAGGGAGTAGAATTCTGAAGGAATTTGTAAAAGAACCAAAATTTCAGATTGATAAAAATTCAAATTTATAAGATGTAGATTTGTAGGATTCAGGTCAATGAATAGAGGGTATATTAGTAGATGAAAGTAATATGAATTTCTTGGAAGGGGGAGGTAGCTGAACTGTACACACCCCAGAGACAAGGTAAACGGAGTCACAAACAAAATAGTAGAAATTGATTAGTCGCTCTGCCAAAAACAGAAAAATTCTCTTCATACGGTTGTCACCCTAGATTTAAATGGACTGTGTAGTTTAATAGAGGTCTGGGCTATGCTCCATTTGACCAAGATTCTAAATGACGTTCCCATCTGGGTTGAGAGAGTATTGTAATTAGAGGAATCTAACACATAAGAGAAAACACACCCTCCAGTAGGATCGGGATAGACGAATATTACCCAGTGACCAACTCGTGATTCCAGACTGGATAAGATTGAAACTTAACTGAGATACTAAACCTTGAACCTTCAGCGCACAAATATATATTATGTTTACATTTTCTTTTTCAATATGTTATTATTTTTATATCATATATATTATATTATAGTCATATACTATTCATTTCAACAATTTTATTTTGACATTCATGATATTAATATTTATATTAAATATTTAATTATATATATTTTGTCACCATATATAATCTTGTAGTAGTTTTCTTTTGTCATCTATCATGGGATGATTTTTATCACTTATATCTTAACATATTTAATCACTATCTACATGATATGTTTTTACTTCAATATATATGTTATACTCATCATATAACATGGAAGGATTCATTTTATCATTACATATTTCGTGCCTTATTTAATGATTACTTACATAATTTGTTTTCTGTAATTTTTATTTAGCAAAAGTCATCATGTCATAGGCTAATCATTATATACCAAGATATTTCTTTCAGCTAACTATAATTATCCTTTCCTTTGATTATATATATATATAACTATACCACACGAATGTCTTGATTGGTACGAAAATAAAGATGCTGGCATGTTTTAGGAGTTGGACTAGTCAGTTATTTCTAAACGACTTCTTGGCGCCCAATTTTTTATATATAATATGTAATAGGGAAATGTCCTAACTGTATTGTTAGCAGAAAGAAGGTAGCAATGAATCCAGTACCCCAAGAGGCAAGGATGGGGTTGAGAGGACTTACCACTAGGAAGGCCTACTCCTCAAGGCCAAAGAAGAAAGTGGAAGGGTGGTATATATACCCATGAATGGTAAGACAGATGACCTTGCTTACTTCCATACATATGATATGACTGTCCCCAATAACCTATTTTGATAACAGTGTTCTGACAGAATAATAACACATAAAAACCCCTTTGCCAGGATGCGCAATGCCCACTAATGTTCGGAATAATAAACATCTAGAATGGCATACCATCATTTTGACTAGCCTTATCTTCCCTATAGGTTTCGGTACACCTGACTTCACCTAGTAATGGAAAATGCATTTTGCTAGCAATGGGCCTGCTTTCATAGTAACTGATGAAAGGCAGATGAATAATGAATAGCACAAACGCATTTGTCCATTACTTGGCAGGGGGAGGATTGTTGGGGCACGTTTTTGTAACCATACCCCAACAGAAGGCGTATGTATAATCAAATCAAATGGATACATGGCTTCCCTCCCACATAGACTTACAGACCATTTTTTTGCCCAGAAACTTAGACACTTGGTGACACCAGACTTCCATGCCGAAAGCTGATGCCTGGTAAAGAAGAAGACATCCAGAGACATCCGAGCTGGAAACTGTTGTTTCATATGTACATATATTCCCCTCACCAAAAATTTAGATAAAGGTGACCAGAAAAAAAAAAAAGAGAAAAATGGAGAAGGAAGATCTCTAAAGACTGAAACTTATAAAATATCCTTCCAGAGAAAGGAAAGCATCACATTACAGTCCAGGTAAAAAGGGCCTGGGTCAATTTTAGCCAAGACGGGGGGGCGATATATATACCATCCCGAGAAAAAGGGAGGATTGTATTTCAACCCATGTGGAAGGACGGGGGGCTGGCGTCTGAAATTTTACACTATCGCCGTAGATGTTGCCCTCTTTAGATTTTTGTTTTGGTAATACTATATGTTCTATTTTGATGAGGCCTGGGGCGTCTATGAAATTGATACTGGAGCCGTTGGCCAATTTGATTGGTGTTTCTTTCGGCGAATGAAAATGGAGGGAGAGATGAATAAAAGAAGGTTCTTTGCCAAAAGGCAGGATTCGATCGGAGTCGCTCAGTGAGAAGGACGATTTTTAGTCGGGCCTGAGACGTAGAGGAGACCAGACCTTGCCGCCACTTTCGAGAAAAGGTAAGCCATTTGTCATTATGACTTAGCGCCTTCCCCCCCCCTTTTTTGTGTAGTAGCCAACCTAGATTTCGCATGGGCCCTAAAGGGCTATAAAGTAACTTCAGGTCACCTCTATCTAAATTTTACTATGTACATAGCATATCTCGTCAGTATAGACATGTTCCCAAATTTTAGGATATTTAAATAAATATCTAGAGAAATTTTCTTGTTTCCTCTGTTACCTATTTCATACATAATTTGCCTTATGGTGCTATTCCCACTGTTTAAATGAAATGTTGTATGTTTCTTACCTATTTGAAGGGAATGTTACTAATAATCAAGTCTCCCATAAATTACCGGCCACATACATTGCCGCGAGTGTCTGTGTTTCAGTGTTTTATAGATTGCCCAATTTAATAACGATATCATGGGTTGTCTGATGAAATTGTATAATAGTGTCGCGGCTGTTTCCATCTTTAGACCATTGTTCTGACAAAATTATATGCTCGAACCTTGTTTTAGCTCAACCCTTAATCAATTACAGAGTTTTTTTTCTCCCCTGTGAATGTGATGATGTAAAGACATATGCCGATAGTGCATCACTGACAGCTGTGCTGCTATTATACAACATTAAGGTCTTCCTGCGGGTTATATACATGGGGTTGTTGGCCTAATTTGCTATATATATATATATACTTAAGTAAGGAAACTTTTAATAAGTCACATCGTGTATCCTCCCTTTTCAACTATCCAAACCGGGAACCCATCAAAACTCCACGCTCATATATGGTGAAAACACCAAGTGGGTCTGAATACCGCAGGAACAGGTCTCACCTTAGACCGAGAAAGTTCAGTGTAGAAGATTCTGCCCCAACAAGTCAAAGTCCAAGCATTCCTGGTTCTCAAGCAGGGACAGCCATGGATGACAACATACAAGATCACGGAAGACCCACTTCCGAAAACAGAAGAGCATATGATCCAAGGGAGGACATTGCCAAGAAAGGTGAAGAATCATCTACTTTTCCTAGTGTGCGAACCCGCAGTGGTAGAACAGTGAGAAAACCTTTGCGTTATAGAGACTAGGAGAACTGCAATCCTTTTTATTTTTGTTATAAAACTATCGATGGATTCACCATCCTTCTGGGTCGCTGAAAAAAATTTGAATCTTTCAAAAATGACGTTCTTTTTAGGCTCGCAAAAATCATCAAATTTGTTTATTACAAGATCGAAATTTTCTGCTTCATCTTCTTTTAAATGAAATGTGTTGAAAACTTCCAAGGCTTCTTCGCCAATAAAATTTAATAAAATGGCAACTTTCAGTTTATCAGGCTTTGTGGCTTTTTCTGTTGCTTCAAGATAAAGCATTAATCGCTGTTTGAACCTTCGCCAATTTTCCGCTACATTTCCGTGCAGGGCGAGTTCGCTAGGCCTAACAAAGTCCATGTTTTCTTTTTTTCACTAATATTTTTCAATAATATATTTATTTGAAAAAGTACTCACTTTTCCGCTGCCACCATGTTGTTTATGTTGTTCTTGTGTCTATTTGATCACGCAGAATGCAACTGAACTCAGTATTTATTTATTGACATCTATGTATTATAACGTGGTTATATATCTAAGAGTGTTTACAAGTCGAGTCGGCAGTGTTGCCGGATCAATCATAACAGGTGTGATGATTTTGCAAGGATAAGATGCACTGTCCATAGAGTTCCTAATAATAGACTACAGCGACTTACATGTGGCATATGTGAGTTGTGAAACTTGTCTTTTTAACAAGTTAATGGAGTTTCCCTAGCAGTACCTGACTCCCTTCACCCTGAACTTTTGAATCGCTCCCTGTGCTGTAAAGTTCCCCCTCTACTTTCCGTCTATTGATTTGTTATAATATTAGAAATAGAATAAAATTATGTTTTTATAATTTTGCTTTAACCTATTTGAATACTCTGATATCCAATAATCATCTGTTTATAAATTGCCTATAAAAATTCTATCATATTATTTAATATTTTGTAGCCATATATACTATTGTAGAATATATATTATTAACTTAAAAAATAAAATAACATTTACTTCAATTCTGTAAATATAATTTATTACAAGGTTGAATAATACATTGAGTGGATAATTATCTATTCTTTTAAAAAATATTAAAATTGCATTTCATACCAATATTTTGCCCTATTTAATAAATATTAAATATAAAAATAAATTATAAACATAAGAGCTAATTTGTATTATTATATATTCAAGATGTAATTGTTTTTTAAGCAATTTTCTTAAATGCTTAAAGCCTAGGCAAGTTTTTCTCATAATTGAAAATAATTTCGTCTTTATTTTTCAGAATCACGCGGAAAAATGTTAAATACTAATAGAGTTAAAATTACAGTAATAAAATAATATTAAAAAATTAAAACAATTTTAATCAAAATATTCTTTGATATTTGTTTTGGTTTATTATTTTTTAAATGGGTTAGTCACTCTGCTTATAGAATTGATGATAAAGTTGCCTTTCTAGGGCCATTTAATTTTGAGCCAGGCAGGAAAATGAGGTAGAAATTTTAGCCCTTTCAAAATTTAATATAGTTTAAAATTTTTATAATATCTTTCAAAATTAATTAAACTTATCATGTCCAGAGATAATCAACCTCAACGTGAGAGACATAGTCTTGTTAACCTGAATATGTACGGAATGGAAGAAAATCCGTTACCAATATTGAATGGAACTAATTCGAAAGAATTAGCCGATCTTTCAAACATGGCATTGGATACAGACACTTTACAATTGTATTTGGAAATAAATTCTCAAAACGAAGGTGGACCAGACGATGACAAGTGTAACCACAAATCATCGGAACCACCGCTTTTTCCCACTTTTCATAAAAATATAAAAACACTCTTTCTTCATAATAATAATCTATTATATCTTCCAATGAATATCGCACATTATATACATCTTAAAGTACTCGATTTAAGTCATAATTCCTTAACTGTGATCCCATCAGGCATTGTTTTTCTAAGACATTTAAACGCGCTCGTTGTGAGAAATAACAACTTGTTCAATGATTCCCTGCCTAAAGAATTTGGAACATTTCAATATTTAGAAATTTTAAATTTGAGTGGAAATGGCTTCACGCATATTCCTCATCAAATATTTGAATTAACATCACTCAAATCATTATATATGGGAGGAAACCAGATTGAACATGTTTCAAAGAGTATTGCCAGACTTCAAAAGTAAGTAATCTATTTTTTTTTAATTATTATTCATTATTATTTTATTATTTTTTACCAGCTGTCAATTTTATAGTGTAGAAATATTTTTAAATCGCACATTTTTTTAATACCTGTCAAATATAAATATGAACAAATTGATTCATTAATTTTAGAAATTTTGCTTTGGTATATTTTGTATATAAAAGTTAAAATATTGACATTTAATATAACAAAGTTTATTTTTAAACAGACGATATTTTTATTTAGTTGTTTAAAAAATGTTATATAATATTTAGTACAAAGTTAAATAGTATTTTTTAGTATAAAGTTATATAATCTATAGTACACATAAAAAGAAAAGACCTTCTCATCAATTGAGACCACTTACTTTTTAATAAATTTCCAATTGACCCATTTCATTGTTACAGACGTTTTACCCTTATTCTAGGATATATTTTATAAAGAGATTGTTATTTTAGAGAATTCTACTAGAATAAATTTATGTTTGAAAGATAATAATAAAAAAAAAAATTATAAAAAGTAGTGTTAATTGGATTTAGTTTGTCATTCAACTTTGATTCTTATTTTAAATTTTTTTGTGACAATTTTTATTGATATTTTAGGCTTCTTTAATTTTGTATGTGTGTGTGAAAATAATTTTAAATATTAAAAAAAAATTATAATCTTTCTAACAATAAAAATATTTCTGATATAAATGTTAGAAAAAAATATTGGTTCTACTCAAAGAAAAAAAAAGCAATGAGAATGAATACCTTTGGTTCACTATAGCCGTAGTTGGAAATGATGGAAACCCCAGTATATATATATAAAAGTTGCCAGTTTTAACTTTATAACCAACCTAAAACAATCCCCATTTTATAATACAATGAACTATGGCTATAGTGAATCAAAGGTTCAGTCCAATTGGGGTTTGTTATAGAGGGGTTTTACTGTAATTAAAAATTGGGGGTTATATTATTACAGGTTTTTTTTTTATTAACATCACAAATGCCTCTCTAACTCATTTCACATCTATTGAAACCCAACCTCTTTATTAAGGTTTATTTGGTTAACCCTCTGGAGCATACAGAAGTCTACCAGGAAGCTGTATACAAAGATAATGCTTATTAATGAATTGGGAGAGGCAACTACAATAAGAGCACACCAGCTAGAAGCTATTTTATATCTTATAAATTCTTGGATTGTCCTGCACTCATTGTTGGGGTTGGTTTTGTGTAAGAATAAAGAGCCAGACTAAAACCCCTCTATAGCGAACCTCAATAGGACTGAACCTGTTGTTTACTAAAGCCATGGTTTACTATAGCCATGGTTCATTATAGCCATGGTTACTATAGCCATGAGTCATTATAGCCATGGTTCATTATAGCCATAGTACACTGTATTATAAAATGGGAATTGTTTCTGGTTGTTTATAAGGGAAGGTTTGCTATATCTCAAGTTTTTTTTAACGGGGTTTTACTGTATTATTATAAAAAAAACTCAATGTGTGTGGGTTTCGAACCTATATTGTGGTTGTCAAAAAATATATATTTATATACAAGTTTGGACTACTGTTACTAAAATTGTTGTTGTTATATTATACCAGTGCGATCCTTTTTACATATCTAGATGGTATGCAACTCCCCATAAATTGCATAGAGATGGGTGCAAAACAGGTGGCTTTTACTGATTCTACAAACACACCAGAAATTAGGTAATCCAATGTCTAATAGAGATTTCATCTGTGGCATGATGGCTAGGTGTGAAACCGAAATTGCTTGTGAAACCAAAAAGATGCTCGATATGAAAGTAGTATTTATTAAACTAGTGAAAACTTGATGAGAGAACGAATGATAAGGTATAATTTGACTTATAAAATAAGAAACATAAAGTACAAAACCCCAAATAAACATTGCTGTTGTCAAAATGACACCTATTATTTAATTTATTGGATTGGAAATACAAGGTAATAAGATAAAATCTAAATAAATAGTGTGTGACGTTTCAGTAACAGCGTTGTTACCGAAACGTCACACACTATTTATTTATTTGGATTTGGTCTTATTACCTTGTGTATATAATCTATAATCCAAATTGTGCCTCGTCATTTGGTCTTATTACCTTGTTATCTATAATCCAAATTGTCCCTTATCAATTATATTTGGATTGGGTTACCTTGTGTTAAACCTTCCGATTTAACCACAGGAGATAATTTCTCCAGGCCTCAAACTACTGAATTAGAGTTGATTGACTTCCTGAACCCCGGGTATATCACAACCAAGGAGATTCAGTGCCATCATTATCAGACATGGAAACTTAATCTAGATCACCTTTATATTTATTCTGAAACATCAGAGAATAAATATAAATAAAGTTTATTCATTCATGATAAAGCACAATTTGGATAATAGATTATATAGCTACAAGAAAATAAGACTTAATCCAAATAAATTAATAGTGTGTGATGTTTTGGTAACAGCGTTGTTACCGAAATGTCACACACAATTTATTTGGATTAGTCTTATTTTCTTTTATTTATATCAAGTGTGTATACACAGTATACCGGTCATGATAATCATGTGGTGGGTGATTATAAAATTCCTCTTTTTTTTTTTCTTAACTCTTAAGTACACCACATATCTACACAGGTAGAAAACCTTTGCACTTACAAAGTGCCAGAGTCCCCATTTGATTATAATGCACTCACTGTCAGGGTGGGACTTATGCGAGAATCAGAGTTGAAATGTAAAATAAAAAGTGCTCAATGTAAGATTGAAACCCAAGTCATAGTTTTACGGAAATTGTAGTTGTATGGAAAGTGTAGTATCACTCTTACATGAGGGTGATGGTCAGTGGAATACAGAGCCAAAGTCAGGGAGATGAATAAATGTGGGAGAAGAGATAAGAAAGAGGGGGGGGGGGAAGGAAGACTAAATAACAAGTTAATGTTGAAGAGATAAGCTATCCATTACTTCTCCTCCGTATCATTATAGAAACTTTAGATAACTCCCCATCTGCATCTATCCGGAATTGTCTGGCAGCATTCTTCTTCTACGCAGCAATACTCTCTTTCTGGGAAATATCCAAAATTTTCACTCCCAAATAATCAACATTGCTTTTATTACAATACTCAACCATTAGCAGCCACATATAAAAAAAGAAAATAAGACCTAATCCAAATAATTTATTAGTGTGTGACGTTTCGGCAACAACATTGTCACCATCATCAGACAAAAGAATTAAATCATTTTATTTTTTGGTCTGATGATGGTGACAATGTTGTTGCCGAAACATCACACACTAATAAATTATTTGGATTAGGTCTTATTTCCTTTTTTTATAATCTATAATCCAAATTGTGCTTTATCAGCCACATATAAAGTAACTTCTACCTGGCAATGCATACTAGGATTCAATAATGAGGATTGGGGTGTCGATAGAAGGATGGTCTAAATCGTTGGTTTTCGACTGCTACGACCCGGGTCGAATCCCGCATTGGGCACTTTTTTTCTGATTAAAAAAAAAAATGCCCCATGGCCCCCCGATTCTTGCAAAAGTCCAACCCCACCAGCGAGTGTAAGTAACCAAACGGGGCTCTGGCACATTTGTAAGTGCAAAAGTCGAACTGCTTTTCACATGTGTAGACATGCGGTGCACTTACAGTAAAAGCAGTCGCTAACTACCCATCATGATTATCATGGTCTGTACCACGTGTACTAGAGATAATTTAAAAATATATAAAATAATGAGGATTTCAAATGATTGGAAACCAAAATACAAACCATGGCTCTAAGTCCTACCAAACCCATCACCATAATTATATTTTTAAAAGATGTACTACCTAGAACCTATGTGAAAGAAAAAAACATTTTTTTTGAAGGATTGTTCTCTCCTTTATCAATTTATTGCATTAAAAAACTTTTAAATTGATAAAGAGGGAGAAATATCTCAATATATATATATTTTTAATTGTTTTTCTTTCACAGATCCCTTGGTACGCCTTTTCAAAAAATATAAAATTGTATTCATTGGATATCACCACCTTTTAACAATCTCCCATTGTAATCTAAAGATTGTGCGAAGAGAAAATGTTGGAGGAACATCATAACTCTCAGAGATTTCTGGCATATAGAGCTTCCTAACACCCATGTTTGGAATAACTTGTATGATGATAAGGCACAATTTGGATTATAGATTATAAACACAAGGTAATAAGACCAAATCCAAATAAATAAAGTAGTGTGTGACGTTTCAGTAACAGCGTTGTTACTGAAACGTCACACACTATTTATTTATTTGGATTTGGTCTTATTACCTTGTGTTTAAATTGTATGATGGAATAGGGACATCATTCCTGCTAGACACCATTCCAGTAATTTATTGAATTGTAGATAATTTCCCTATTTTACGCCCATTGACAATATAAATACACTCATGTACAAAACTTAATGAAGTGGAAAATCTTTGATGTCACCGGTTGTCTGTCTTTTTTTTTTGAAGAAGACGAGACAGGCTTTTTATTTTTCACACTTTTGGTTATCTCATGTGTCTTCAATAAAGGTCACTGTAATATCTTTCCTGAGTTATTGTCTGAATCTCGATATACATGCTGAAAAGTAAAACTCCTTAAGTTTTATCCATGAGTGTAATGATGATTAAAGATTCATTTTTGGATCTCCTTACTGAGTCTGGTATTTGAGGGTTGATCAGCAATCCAATCTTGTTTCAAATTGCACCAGCCACGATAACAAACCCTGGGTTGTCTGGCACAGGCCTCAAGGCAGATTTTAAAAAGAGGAAACAACCCAACAGCGAAGCCCGCCATGAGAAACTACCTTTATTAGTCGACAAAATGAACTGAACCAATCCAACCTCCAATGAGAAACTACCTCCAGGAAGAGACCAGGAATATCCAATGCTTCTAGCCAGTCCTCTTATGAAACAGTTACCGTGAGAGGAAATCTGAAGTTTTGTCAGGTCAATACATCAAAGTATTGATTTAATCCCACTAATGGCCTAAAAAGATTTAAGAAAAATAAAAAGAAGAGAAATTATGGGAGGTGTCAATTGAGAAAATTTAAAATGTGCTTAAAATAAATAACCTCAAGGTTGAAATTATTGAAAAACATTTTACTTAAAATCACAAGTGGAAAATCCTTCTACAAAGTTGTTACTTTAGGAATCAATTTGTAATTTTTTTAACACAATAGAACAAACTCTCTGTATAGGACAACATCTAGTTGTAGAATTGATGAGGCACAATTTGGATTGTAGATTATAAACACAAGGTAATAAGACCAAATCCAAATAAATAAATAGTGTGTGACGTTTCGGTAACAGCATTGTTACCATCTTCAGACAAAAGTACTGAAGATGGTAACAACGCTGTTACCGAAACGTCACACACTATTTATTTATTTGGATTTGGTCTTATTACCTTGTATCTAGTTGTAGAGTCAAAGTGTCCTTTAGAGAGAGGTATCTTTTTAGCTAATTGGTAAAAAATGGTAAATTTAAAGATGAAAACTGACCTTTTTTTAAAGATGTGTCTTCTCTCTCTTGAAAGTACTACTGTATATTTATTAAAAATTAAAGAAAAAACTCTCAACATGTTCTAAAATGATTATAAGAGAGAAAGTATGAAGTATCTTAAGGCATCAAAGAGATTTTTTTTCTAAAAATTGTCAGTGTTTGATTTTTATTCCCACAGAAAGATGGTGTGGTGTATGTGTGTGTGTCCTCACAGATGGAACATCTTTCATTTTTCTAGAAGCTTTTTCCCATTCACAAATGGAAGCTGCAAACAAGTTTCTATCAGCCATTAACATATTCTAGCTAAGGCACAATTTGGATTATAAACACAAGGTAATAAGACCAACTAAATAAATTAATAGTGTGTGACATTTCAGTAACAACTCTGTTACCAAAGCGTCACATACTATTTATTTATTTGGATTTGGTCTTATTACCTTCTGTCAATAGATTCTAGTTAACTTATATTAGGTATGAAAGAGTTTGTTTATAATTGCTACTTGAGGAACAGCGCTAGGTTCCCATGGGTTCAGACCTGAAATTATGTGTTTGTACATGCGTGTATATGTATACCTGATTTTTTTTTCCCTCCAAATATTTCTTATAATAATAATACTCCATGGGGGTCACATCCTACTCTAGCCAAAATCTAACACACACAACACTTCAGGTAATTAGACAATTACTGCAATAATCAGTTAAAACTCTGGCAACTTCTTGCTAACAGTTAGTCTTTATTGGTCTTTGTACTTAGCCCCACTTTGCATATAATCTCTTGAATACCCGGTGCATACTCTGTTATCTACAACCTATGCAAAACATACCTTGTAGGTAAGGACATCTTGGCAACAATGATAAACAAATAAATATTGTCGCGGAGATAAATAAAGCAAGGGGAAGTTTGGGGATAATTAGTTTATTATAAGGGAGAGATAGAGTGTACGACTTAGAGATAGAGTGTACGACTTACCCAAGCCAGAGTTAATCCTCATTAGCGATCTCAGCTCCCCCCGCCGGCCAGATTCCGCGAACCCCTCACCCCCCTGGTGTCCAGGGATGATTGACAGGCGTGCCCATGGGGCCTCTCGTAGTTGGAACCGCTGTGCCGCTTGACATTACTTCCTCCTTAGAGAAACAGCGACCCGCTGATTAGCTTGTCTCAGCCCCTTGTTCTGGAAGGAAATCTATCACGGCTGGTGTTCCCCAGTAGAATAGAATGTTGTTCTTCAGGGTCCAGGTAGGGCTTCATCCGAATGACATGGACGATATCCTTGGCTTTCCGTGATCGGGGAGAGGGGTCCACGGGCTCTACTTCATAGGTAACTTCTGAAAGCTTCTTGGTCACCCTGTAGGGACCGAAGTATCTCTTCAGTAGCTTTTCTGATAGTCCTACTTTTCGGATGGGAGTAAAAACCCACACAAGATCATCCTTCTGGTAATAGACTGGAGTATGTTTCTGGTCGTAAAGCCTACGGTCTTTCGCCTGTGATTGTAAAAGGCGTGATCGGGAGAGTTGACGCGCTTCCTCAGCTCTGGTCACAAGTTCTCCAACATAGTCGTCAGAGATCTCATCTGGTAGGTAGGGTAGTACGGCATCGATGTAGGTCTCGGCCTCGCGGGCGTGGACAAGAAAGAACGGGGTGTAGCCGGTCGCCTCCTGTTTAGCAGTGTTGTAAGCAAAAGTTACATAGGGCAAAACTTGGTCCCAGTCCTTCTGCTCAACACCTGTGTACATGGACAACATGTCTCCCAGAGTTTTGTTGAACCTTTCAGTCAGGCCGTTGGTCTGGGGATGGTAGGCCGTTGTAAATCTGTGCACAATTCCGCACAGAGCATTGATCTCTTTTATTACTTGAGAAATGAAATTTCTGCCGCGATCTGTTATCATTTCTCTAGGAGCTCCATGCTTCAAGATGACGTCTTCAACCAGGAACTTAGCTGTTTCGATTGCTCCTCCGTTTGGGATCGCTTTCGTTATGGCATACCTTGTCATATAATCGGTGCACACAATGATCCAACGGTTTCCATCTTTAGAAACTGGAAATCTTCCAAGGAGATCAACCCCGATCTTATAGAATGGTTTTTCTACGGGCGGTATGGATACAAGTTGTCCAGCCGGACGTCGAGGCAATTTCTTCCTTCGTTGACACTCCCGACAATGGCTTACATATTGGCGAACAGTTCTGTAAAGGCCAGGCCAATAGAATCGCTTCTTGACTTTGTCATACGTTCGGGCGAAACCCAAATGCCCAGCTGTAGGAGCATCATGTAAATCTGCCATAACTTCCGATCTTAAGTGTTTAGGGATCATCATAAGCCAGGGTCTTCCAGTTGTGCTATAGTTTTTCTTGTATAAGATGCCGTCGATAATGCTGAATTCCTTTCTGGTGTAGCCCGAGTTTAAATTATCGATTATTTTAGCTAAATCCGGGTCTTTAGTCTGCTCTATATCGGCGTTGGTTAGTGACATCACAGCACTTGATTGATCGTTCTCAAGCGGGCTCCTTGACAGACAATCGGCATCCTTATGTTTGCGTCCGCTCTTGTAGATAACGGTCACGTCAAATTCTTGCAACTTCAGCGCCCATCTTGCCAAGCGGCCAGAAGGATCTTTCTGCCCTACCAACCAACATAGAGAATGATGATCAGTGACAACCGTGAATGGTCGACCAAACAAATATGGGCGGAATTTGCTAATAGACCAGACTACAGCAAGGCATTCTTTTTCCGTTGTAGAATAGTTATTTTCAGCCTTTGTCAAGCTTCTAGATGCATAAGCTATAGGCCGCTCCTTCCCACCTTGTATTTGTAGAAGAACAGCTCCAATACCATGTCCGCTTGCATCCGTGTGTAGATGGGTATCAGCGGATTCATCAAAGTGTCCCAAGACAGGCTCTGAAATTAGAGCTGTTTTAAGGACTTCAAACGCTTTCTCTTGAGCTGCATCCCAATAGAATTGCTTTTCAGTCTTCAGTAGGTCATGCAAAGATCTAGCTTTGTCGGCAAAGTTCTCAATAAATCTTCGGTAATAGGAACATAATCCAAGAAAGCTCCTCAGTTCAGAGATATTCCTTGGCCTCGGAAATTTAGAGACGGCTTCAACTTTATCTGGATCTGGATGAATTCCATTGGCGTCAACAAGGTGTCCCAAAATCTTTATCCTCCTTGATCCAAAAAGACACTTTTTGTGGTTCAAGCTTAGTCCAGCTTTCTGGATGCAGCTTAATACAAGTTGTAGACGACGTAGATGTTCCTCAAAGGTAGGTGCGTAAACTACGATGTCGTCCAGGTAGCAAAGGCACATGTTCCATTTAAGACTGCCCAGAACACTATCTATCATCCTTTCAAACGTTGCTGGAGCGTTGCAAAGACCGAAAGGCATTACTTGGAATTCATACAGCCCATCTGGAGTGATGAAAGCAGTTTTCTCCCCTGTCTTTTTCGTCCACTTCAATCTGCCAATACCCGGACCGAAGATCCATCGTGGAGAAGTAACTAGAGCCAGCTAAACTGTCCAAGGCATCGTCAATGCGTGGCAGCGGGTAAACATCTTTTTTTGTTGTCTTATTTAATCGACGGTAATCAACGCAGAATCTCCAGGTCCCATCTTTCTTTCGAACTAGAATAACTGGAGATGACCAAGGACTTTCAGAGGGCTTCACGATGTGATTTTCAATCATCTTGTTCACTTCATCTTGAATTAGTCGTCGTTCACTTGGTGCTACTCTATAGGGCCGCTGTTTGATAGGAGACTGGTCGCCTGTGTTTATCTTGTGCTTCACAGTACTGGTGGGCTTAATAGGAGTACTCCCAAAGTCAAATATGCCAATAAACTCGTCAAGGCATGAAACAAGCTGTAACCTTTGAATTTCAGACAGCCCTGGATCTAGAGTAAGGTTTATCTTCTGTGACCATTCACGTGACTTTAGCTGCGTTTCTTGTAACTTATCGCTGGATTCAATAAGACTGCAGATATTCCCATTATCATAACTTTCCATGGTGCACATATTCATTCCTGATGGAATCAGTTGCGGCCAAGACGCTCCATTCGCCACCCAAATGCTACCTCGGCCGTGTCGAAATGTAACCAATGAGTTTGGTATAAGAACTTCCTTTCTTAATAATAAGTCCTTAGAAGTTGAGACTAAAACATCTCTAACACCACATATTTCTTCGTTTATCACGCTGATCTTCTTTATTGATTTAGGCGGGATGACAAAGTCGTCGGAAGCAAACAATCTCTGGTTTTCCTCCTCTCGAGATTCCAGGACGGAGGTTTCCCCGAGATGGAGTTCATTTCTGCCACAATCAATGACGGCCTCGGTGGCCTTGAAGAAGTCCCATCCAAATATGATGTCATGGCTGCATTCCACCATAACAACGAATTCAAATGAGATATTCAGACCATTAACTTCTATGTTCAGGACACATTTTCCTAGGGTCTCTATTAAATTTTTGTTTGCGGCTTTAAGAATGGGACCTGGTTCTTTGAAGAGAGGTGTCTTTAGTTCGCGTCGAAATTTGTCTGAAATAACAGAAAAGTCGGCTCCTGAATCCACCAATGCTTTAATTTTGCGTCCATTTATTTCGACCATAACAAAATTTTCTTTTAATTTAGCGGCGATGTACCCTGGAGGATTTTCCTCAATGGCGACCTCACCCCCGTTAGAAGCCGCTCCACTTAGTTTTTCACATTCTGAGGCATGGGAGAACGGCTGAAACGACGGGCTGGCGACTGGGATTGTCTTCGGGCTGGCGACCTTGCGCGGCTTGGATGTGGGGAAGAGCTCCGGTAGAAGTACGTCGAGGTTTGGGGCGTTACATAGTCGTCGTCGGCGTCATATCTCGGGGGTCGACTCGAAAATCCAACATTTCTTCCTTCTCCGCCATTCCTTGTCCTGGCTTCAGCAAAGACCTGCCGTCGTTCCCTACAATAACGGACGACATGTCCGGGTCGTCCGCAGTGGAAGCAGATAGGTTTGTCGTCGTAGGTTCTCCAATGTTCCGTCTTTCTGGGTTGGGTTGGTCGGTCGATATTATAATAGGGCGTTCGTGGTTGTTGTTGTACCACGTTGACTTGTGGTCTGGTAGGTTGTAGAGCACGGCTGACCTCTTCCCTCACAGTCTGTTCCAGGGCGTTCACCTCTCGGAGCGGATTGATCACTTCAGGTGCTGAGAAAACCTTTTGTATCTCTTCTCTAACGATGCGGCGAATTAAGCCGGCCAAGTCGTCTGAGTCGTCAACACACGAAATGGGCATTACGTTTGACAACCTGGCGAATTTCGTACGGCCGATCCGGCGCTGCTTGACGGTTGTCAGATGACGGCAGAACTTCAGGATCTCATCTACCGTCTGTATGTCTTTCGCCACCAATACCTGGTATGTGTCCTCCGAAATTCCCTTTATAATGTGAGCAACTATCTCACCTTCTTCCATGCGAGGGTTCACCTGGTGGCAGAGACTAAGAATCTCCTGGATGTATGACTCGCTGGATTCCTCGGCCTTCTGTGCTCTTGACTTCAGAACTTCCTCGGCGCGTCGAGCAGAATCCTCTTGCAGTCCGAACACACCGCGGAATGCGTCTTCAAAGCTTCTCCACGAGTTGAGTGATTCTTCGTTATTATCAAACCACCTTCCAGCAGTTCCGTTCAAGTAAAATACGACGTTGGCAAGCTTCATGGTCTCGTCCCATCTGTTGTACTTTGACACTCTCTCGTACTCTTTCAACCACTGTCCAGGGTTTATATTTCCATCTCCAGAAAAGGTAGAAGGATCTCGTTGGCGCTGACAAGGGAGGTAGGATCCGCTAACAGTAGGTCTGTGGTCGTCTTCCATTTCTATTCGTTGTGGCAAAGGTTGAAGAATTGGTTCACGTCCCTGTAGACGTCGACTTCTTCGAAGTTCCGTCACGCTACCCAGCGTCTCCGCCAAAATATGTCGCGGAGATAAATAAAGCAAGGGGAAGTTTGGGGATAATTAGTTTATTATAAGGGAGAGATAGAGTGTACGACTTAGAGATAGAGTGTACGACTTACCCCAAGCCAGAGTTAATCCTCATTAGCGATCTCAGCTCCCCCCGCCGGCCAGATTCCGCGAACCCCTCACCCCCCTGGTGTCCAGGGATGATTGACAGGCGTGCCCATGGGGCCTCTCGTAGTTGGAACCGCTGTGCCGCTTGACATTATATTAAAATGAGAGAATTTAAAAGCACGAATGTTTCTTTTATACATAACTAGCCGAATGACCCGGGCAACGCCCGTGTTTTACCCGATTGAATGTTTTATTTCAAATACTATTTGTTACAATTATAAATTGGCGCCTTAAATGTATGCATATATTAGTTAATAACTATAGCCTATGTGCTTTATCTGTCTATGTACTGTTGGCTTCCGTAGGCGTCTCTTTCTGGGAAAAAGAAAGAGAGGATTCCATTTAGTTATTAACTAATATTTTTGCATTTATTTAAGGAGCGACCCGCTCCAACACAATAGTTACAACAACCAAAGAGCGAGTGGGGGGGGGGGCAAAGTCAAAAAACAAAGTGTCTCGCGTAGTGGCGGCGCCATCGTAGCCACGTGATCGTAGCCACGTGATCGTAGCCAACCAATAGGAGAGCTCCATTCCAAAAAAAAAGCAAACGGTGACAGAGATGAAGAATTGACGACGCATGACGCTCGTAACTGTATATCGAATACAAACTTCTACTGCCCTTACTGCGATGAAAAAATATGTATTGGGAGGGCTTGGCTCATCAGCGGTGAACCCTCCCAGCGGTTTCGCCAATTTAATCCACCAGACCGCTTCTCGGAGCTCTAATACTGTATTGGATGATTCTGCTTATATACGCAGCACTTAAGGGTGGATCTCAGAAATGGTTTTCAAGAAAACTATGGACATAAGCTTATAGGACAGCAGAATTACGTTCAAATATATATATATATTGATGTTTCTGTAACAATTCTGTTACTGAAATGTCATGCACAATTTATTTATTTGGATTTAGTCTTGTTACCTTAGTAATTTGCACCAGTCGAAGAGCTGTGACATTCGAAAGCTAATGATACAATCGTCTAATAAAAGAACCTCCTTGCCTCCTTACTTCTCATAATTAAACAGGGGTTTTTGTAGCTTGGTAAATACCAAATCTGAATTGGTTTCTGAAGACATGGGGAGCACTTGTAACCTTCTACCTACCACGGTATTATAGATCTATAGAATAGTGAATGGGAGCTAATGGAGAGAATTGGACAGGGTGGAAGTGTTTTCCACGATGGCTAACCTGAAGGGATGCCAAGAATGAAGGGAGAAATAAACCAAAGAAAGATTGGTTTGATCTTCTTCTTTCTTATCTCCACTCAATCATATTAGGGTATCAAGTTGTGACCTTTGATGGTGTCTGTTTGACAACCATCATGACTGGGTGAAGTAGAATGCCTTTGTCATTAAGACTGGGAGCACTACTCAGTGGCAGACTTACTTAGCTCAAATATGTAATGGCCACCTCTGACATGAGGAACAGATGCCAGTGCAACAGCTCCTAACATGGAGTACAAAAGCTGCTCATCCTGGAGCCCTTACAGGGTACTATCAGCTGGGCCAGCCGAACCCAGGTTTTTTAGTGAGCTTTTTACTGCTCCCCCAACTCCTTTTTCATCCGGGCTTGGGACCAGCAAGGGCGGAGATTGGTTTGATGACCTAATAGAATGGTGACTGGAAGAATGAAGAACAGGGTGAAAGGGCGTTTTACAATGTCTAATGTCTAACCTCCTTATTTGTAGATAGTGTAGTATACCTGATGATAAATAATTTATAGAGTTGTTACCAATATGTTTGATAGCTTTTTTTTTTTCATTTGGATTTGTCCACCTTTTTGAATTTTTTTATGAAAGGGCCCCATTTATAAATGAACAACATCAAAAATGATCCCAAATAGGTAAATTGAGTGCTTGGTAACAACGCTATCTGTTCCACATTATCAAACAAAGGCAGCTTATGTAAAACCTTTGACCACAGGCAACAATGACATTGCTCACATTGCCTATTTTACATTGACGACATCAGTTGGATGATAACACCTTTACAACACAAAGAGGAAGTTATAAATGAATTAAAAATTGATAAGGTGTACAATTTGGATGATAGATTAGAAATAATAAGGTAATAAGACCAAACCCAATCAAATAAATAGTGTTTCTGTAACAATGCTGTTAGCAAATGTCACACAACATTTATTTTAATTGGGTTTGTTCTTATTTACTTTTTATGAGATACCCCTGTGAGGGAATAAAAAAACATTGAAAATATGTAAAAATAGAAGTTTTCAAATTTATGAAAGAAAGTTAACTATTATTTAAGCCAAAAAATGTCCTTAGGCCAAATATGTGGTAAAAAAAAGTAAAGAGGTTCAATTTGGATTGAAGCCACATGTTAGCAAGAAATAGATAAGGCACAATTTGGATTATAGATTATAAACACAAGGTAATAAGACCAAATCCAAATAAATAAATAGTGTGTGACGTTTCGGTAACAGCGTTGTTACCATCTTCAGACAAAAGTACTGAATGTATTTTTTTAGTACTTTTGTCTGAAGATGGTAACAATGCTGTTACCGAAACGTCACACACTATTTATTTATTTGGATTTGGTCTTATTACCTTGTGTTTAGCAAGAAATAAATAAATAGTGTGTGATGTTTCAGTAACCATGTTGTTACCATCATCAGGTGCTGAATCATTCAGTACTTTTGTCTGATGGTGTTAACAGTGGTGTTACCGAAACGTCACACACTATTTATTTATTTGGATTTGGTCTTATTACCTTGTGTTTCAAATAAGTTAATTAAATGTTTACTAACAATATAGTTCACCAAAACACATCACATCTAATTTGCCTATTTGGATTTAATCTTTGTGATGATGCGTTAGAGAAAGTATTGAAACTGGGGAAACCTTGGTGAAATTTTCATGATTGTTGAAATTATATAATAATTATTTTTTTTTGTCACGTATTACCATACAAAGACACCATTGATTAATTATTTAAATAAAGATATTTTAACCCTACTAGATAATAATAAAATTACAAACAACTGTCAAGAAGCCCCCTGGATAATTTAAAACTTCATAAACTTTCCCACACACAGCTGAAGAAAATATATGCAGAATATTTCAAACCTCACTTCACTCAACAGTAAACCTCCAGAAGTTTAATGTTGATTTTTAATGATTATTTAATTAACATAACACCCATAAATCCATATTAGTAGAATTAATAGAAAATAAAGTTTTTTTTTTATTTACTCTTTTCCCAATTCATTATCTTGTTATTATTTTTTTGCAACTAATTATTATTTTTTTATTCAAGTGCTTTTTTATATTATTTTTAGTAATCTGTCTGAAATAATATTTATCACAGATATACTTTATAAACCAAATAGCATGTGCATTCTTTGATTATATACAATTATACCAATGTACATTACAGAAGAACTTTTCTGAGAGGGCACTCCTGCCTAGAGGACACCTCTCTACAAAGGACAGTTTTCATCGCCAAAATGAGCATTTTTACTAATTAGCAACTCTCTGGTAAGAGGACACATAGCTCTCTAAAGGTCACTTTGGCTCTGAAACTAAGTGTTGTCCTTTGCAGAAAAGTGTCCGATATAAATGGATTTAACTAATTAAAATAGAAGGTACAAGAAAATCCAAATAATTTAATAGTGTGTAAACACACACTAGTTATTGTTGTTGTTGTCGTGTCCAAAGAAGAGTCTCAGATGTCTCCATGCATCTCCATCACAGCAGCAGCAATATCCACTATGTTGGGTGTGTAAAGCTGCTGCTCTGGGTCTAAGTCAATTTTCTGCAAGGCTGCGGCCATTGCTGGGCATGAGAATATGTGAGTAGGTGTTAGTTCCACACCAGGACAGTTGTTGCATGCTCTATAGGTTCTTGTGCCATCTGGATGTATTGCCATTCCTTTATGGCAGTACATAAAGGAATGGCAATACACTATGTGTAAACACACTATTAAATTATTTGTATTAGATCTTATTTTCTTGTATCTATATTCTATAATTGTGCTTTATCATTAAATTAGAAGGGTTTCCATTTATATTTATGGTAACGTGTTGCACTACTAGCCTAACTCCTACACAGACTTGTCTCATTGAGTTTCTGTGACAACTAATAAAGGGTAATAAATAAATATTTTGTGACATTTTTCAACTAGATGTAGTCCTTCACAGAGAGTTTGTGCTACACTGTATATAGATCCGGTTGGTTTGGTTACAGATCTACTAATGACAGTTGGAAAATAGTTTAAAATCCCCTCCCTTGTAGAGAGAATTTCCTTGTGTGATAAGATTGTGGTGTTGTTTGTGGACCAAGATAGAGCTGAGGAGTCCAGATCACTTCCTAATCTCCTCTAAAAAATATTCCCTAGGAAGCAGTTTTCTTTGTTCTGGAAGTTCCCAGAATACTCCACCACAGGGCCATTAGAACTGGGGCGACAAATGTTTTGTTACTCCCACAACACACTTCAGTGCTCTGGCACATTTGTAAGTGCAAAGTCTAACTGCTTTTCACATGTGTCAACATGTGGTGCACTTACAGTAAAAAGCAGTTGCCAACTTCTACCCACCATGATTATCATCATGCCCTATACCACGTGTACTAGGGATAAACAAAAAAACTTCTTCAGTGGGTTTTGTGTGTGACAATTAAAGAAAGGAATAGGTGACACCGCAATTTTTTTTTTAATTATTAAAGAAGTAACTAAAGTCGCTTTCTCAGGCTACCTCTTCTTTCACCTAAAAGCTTGCACAAACCCAATTTATTTTTTAAATAATATTTTTTAAAAAGATATAAAAATAACCTATTTTCCTTTCTTTAATATATAGAGTAAAACCTTTGCTAAAACAAACTGAGGATATAGTGAATCTTCCCTTATAACCAAACTGAAATAATCCCCATTTTTTAAATAAAATACAGTGATTGATAAAGTACAGTTTGTGTGGATTATAAATTAAGAAATATAAAGTAATAAGATCAAATAAATATAATGTGTGATATTTCAATAACATAAATTGTCACAAATGATAAAGCACAATTTGGATTATAGATGATAATAAAAGAAAATAAGACCTAATCCAAATAATTTATTAGTGTGTTACGTTTCGGCAACAACATTGTCACCATCATCAGACAAAAGAATAAATCAATTATTTATTTGGAATAAATTATTTGGATTAGGTTTTATTTTCTTTTATAAATTATCGCAATAATAATAGCACATCGCTAATTTATGTGATGTTTGGTATTTCATAACCTTTTGGGAGGGATTTTATCAAGTTGACTGATAAGACCCACCCACATATTTGGTAAATGAGAGATTGCAAGATAAAATAGGTTTTTCTAGGTATCATTTATCCTTGATAAATAGGATTCCCTGAAATCTTGTAAACTTTAGAAATAAAATAATTTGTGATTCTATTATTGTGTTAATTGTGTGAGCTATGCTAACTCTTTGTCAAAAATAATACAGTAATTCAAGAAAATAAGATCTAATCCGAATAATTTAATAGTGTGTAATGTTTCGGCAACAGCATTGTCACCATCATCAGACAAAAAGATTTTTTTTTTTTTAGATTCTTTTGTTTGATGATTGTGACAATGCTGTTGCCGAAACGTCGCACACTATTAAATTATTTGGATTAGGTCTTATTTTCTTGTATTATAATCTATAATCCAAATTGTACTTTATCAATACAGTAATTCAAAACTTACTTTAACAGTTTTTGACTCTCAATCAGCCCATTTACTTTAACAGACTATAATTCAGCACTGACTTGAATGCAACTGAAAATCTTGATCCCTTGTAATGTTGAATTAAAGAAGTTGGACTCTAATATATTACAAGTATCACTCAACTTCGCTTTTGCCGGTCCCAAGCCCGGATGAAAAAGGAGGAAGGGGGGCAGTAACAAGCTCACTAAAAAACCTGGGGTCAGCTGGCTCGGCTGATAGTACCCTGTAAGGACTCCTAATCTGTAACAATGTTGTTACCGAAATGTCACAAACTATTTATTTATTTGGATTTGGTCTTATTACCTTGTGTTTCCCATCTCTTTACTAACACCAACCTGGTTCTAACATCCTAATTATAAAATCCCAATTGTTTTTAACCTTGGTTAGAATGACAAGAGGAGGTGTTATAACAACCAATCTTAGTCCTAAGTGATGCTCTATAGCCAGGTTCAACTGTTGACTTATCTGGTGTATTGTTCTCTTTCTTTAATTTAAAACTCAATTTTTATTACAAGGTAATAAGACCATATTCAAATGAATAAACTATGTGTGATGTTTCTGTAACAGCATTGTTGCTGAAATTGCTGTAACAGCGTTGTTACTGAAATGTCATTAATAATTTATTCATTTGGATGTGGGTCTTGTTACCTTGTATTTTCCACATTCTATAATCCAAAATGTAACTTATATCGTTAAAATTTTTATCATTTGAAAATATTGTTGTCTCCTGTGAGAGGATTGTGACCATGAAGATAACAGGACCAAACCTGCAGGACAGGTTTGGATGTTTCCCAATCTTCCTCTATTTAGGATGCTCTGTGTCACCCTAGGTCATTTTTTTTACTTTACTTTGCTTCTCTATATCTTCAGTGTGGAACTTTATCATAACAGCCTAGTTTTGTTATTAAAAGTACAAAATCGCGAGTTTCTTCGCCTCACAGTTTTATACTTTTAATAATTTCCTGCTCCAGGCGATTATCCAACTTATGATACAGCCTTAGTTTATAACCACAAGGTAATAAGACCAAATCCAAATAAATAAATAGTGTGTGACGTTTCGGTAACAGCGTTGTTACCATCTTCAGTAGCCAAACAAAAAACAGCTGTTACCAAAATGTCACACACTATTTATTTATTTGGATTTGGTCTTATTACCTTGTGTTTATAATCTATAATCCAAATTGTGCCTTATCACCTTAGTTTATAACAGAAACTTGGTTATAGCATCATAATTCTGAAGTCCCCAAAGTTTAAAGTCTCGTTGATTTTAACCATGGTTATACAATAGAACCTCCATGAGAGGACACTCGCGCTAGAGGACACCTCTCTACAAAGGACAGTTTTCATTGCCAAAATTACCATTTTTTACTATTTAGCAACTCTCCGGTAAGAAGACACCTCTCCTTAAAGGACACTTTAGCTCTGCAATTTGGTGTTGTCCTTTACAAGGAGGTTCTACTGTACCATTATAATTCCAAATTCCAATTGTTTCAACTCTGGTTTTAACAACAACATGGTCATACTGTCGAACCTCTTTGGCTTTGTAACTAAGTGTCCTTTAGAGAGAAATATCCTCTTACCAGAGAGCAACTAGATAGTAAAAAAAAATGGTAATTTTGGTGATGACAACTGTAGAGAGATGTCCTCTAATGGTCTACTGTAACACTAAAATGTTGGTCCCAAGCAATGTTGTTCTAGAGAGGTTTTTTTTTGCTTATCCCTAGTACACGTGGTACAGGCCATGATAATCATGGTGGGTAGTTAGTGACTGCTTTTTACTGTAAGCGCACCACAAGTCTACACATGTGAAAGCAGTTCAACTTTGCACTTACAAATGTGCCAGAGCCCCGTTTGGTTACTTGCACTTGCTGGTGGGGGTTGGACTTTTGCAAGAATCGGAGTCCATTGGAGCTTTTTTTTTTTTTAAACAGAAAAAAGTGTCCAATGCAGGAATTTCACCTGGGTCGTAGTGGTCGAAACCCAAATGGTTTAACCAGCCTATCCACCGACCCCCCACTTAACTGTAGTCAACCAATCATAAGATGGTACGTGGTGTTGGGGGAGGGAGTTGGAATGACAGACACTACAAGATGCCAGTTGGGTGACTCCCTAGTGAGGTTGGACTATTGCCATGGCCATGGAATACTACAGTCATCTCTCATTGCTAGGGGGACTGTGCTTGGAACATACAAGTTATAACGGATTTAAAATAACCTCACATAAGTGTTTATACATGATGAATACCCATTTAACTGATGGATGACAGCCAGTCCTAAGTCTTATTCAAGTTTTATCCTGTAATAGCTACAAGAAAATTGTCTGATGATGGTTACAACACTGTTACTGAAACGTCATATACTATTAATTTATTTGGATTAGGTCTTATTTCCTAGTAGCTATAATCTATAATCCAAATTGTGCTTGTATCATTTTGCCGTAATAGTAATTTTTATTACCATTATATAGTAGAGTGTCATTAAGCATCTTTATTAAGGCACTACCTCCCTGTAAAGGACAACACCTAGTTGCAGAGCCAAAATGTCCTTTAGGGAGATGTGTCCTCTTATCAGAGAGTTGCTAAATAGTGAAAATGGTCTTCTTTCTTATTTCCACTCAATCATATTAGGGCATCAAGCTTGTAAAGTTTGAGATCATGTCTGGGTGAAGTAGAATACATCTGCCTTTGTCATTATGACTGGAACACTACTCAGTGGCAGGCCGACTTAGCTCCAGAAGAAATGGCTGCCTCTGACATGAGGAACAGACACCATGTGCAGCCGCTCCTAACATGGAGTACAAACGCTGCTCATCCTGTATCCCTGGATTAGGAGCCCTTACATGATACTGTCATTCGGGCCAGCTGAGCCCAGGTTTTTTAGTGAGCTTGTTACTGCTCCCCCTCCTCCTTTTTCATCCGGGCTTGGGACCGGCAAAGGCGGAGTTAGTAAAAATGGTAATTTTGCAAATGAAACTGTATTTTGTAGAGAGGTGTCCGCTAAGGGAGTTTCTACTGTGCCATAAAATAATATTTTTAGTAAACTTATTACTTACCTTATTATACACCTTATTTTAAAATAAAGGTGTAAGTTTTACAACAATATTTGAAAATTGTATTATTCTGATTTTTATATGGATATATATTAAGTCGATATTTTTAAATTGAATCATTGAAATGTTTACATATAACAATAATTCTACATAGTATTTTACAACTAACGCAAAATATAATTTATAACTCTATTTATTTATTCTTTATTAGTATAAAATATTTCCATTCATTTATAATAGCAATTTAACTTTCATGAAAAAAAAAATACCTAATCCAAATTAATAGTGTGTAACATTTCTGTAACAGCGTTGTTACCATCATCAGACAATGCTGTTACCATACTATTAATTTATTTGGATTAGTCTTTATTTTCTTGTAGCTATAATCCAAATTGTGCCTTATCAATAGCAAATTTAATATTTAGCATATCATTAATATTAAATTTGAATTTTATATTTAAATCATAAGACTCATTATTTGATTTGTTATCTATATACATCTATATATCTGATAAGGCACAATTTGGATTATAGATTATCATAAAAGAAAATAAGACCTAATCCAAATAATTAATTAGTGTGTGACAGCAACAACATTGTCACCATCATCAGACAAAAGAATAAAATGTTATTCTTTTGTCTGATGATGGTGACAATGTTGTTGCCGTCACACAGTAATAAATTATTTGGATTAGGTCTTATTTTATTAACATCTATATATCATTTTACACAATTACTTAATCTTTTAAAAATAAAAAGTACAATACTAAAGAGAAAATATATTTCTATAAAATAATCCCTTGCATAAATATTGAGTAAAATCAATCATTCCTCCAGGGAAAATTTGAAAAGACACTTTTCCCTGGAGGAATGATTGATTTTACTCAAGAAAATATATTTATTATACAATCTAAAAATTAGAAAAGAAAATGGATTTTTTAAAATGTTAAATCTGTAACCCCTCAAGGATATAGCTATATATATACATTATAAAACTTCAATATTTGAATTAATTATTCAATCTTTTTTAAAATAAAGTACCTGAGAGAGGTATGCAGCAGACTTCCTGCCAAAACTGAAACCAATCTCCACTTCGGTAAATGTACCTGTCCATGACGTATTTCTCTCGGTTACCGCAGTGGGGTGCTGGTTGCAAGTGTAATAGGGAAATTTGTAAATAAACTCTGAGAATATTTGAGTTAAAGACCTGAAAATTTGACTAAATTTTTTCCATCTTCGCCTCTAAATACAGTAAAACTTGCATGGTTCGAACGTCTTTAATTCGAAAACATTTTTAATTAAAATATTTATCTTGGTCCATTTTATTCAAAATGTTTTTAATTAAAGTATTTATCTTGGTCCCTTTTATTCAAAATGTTTTTAATTCCAATATTTATCTTGGTCCCTTTTATTCAAAATGTTTTTAATTAAAATATTTATCTTGGTCTCCCTTTTATTCAAAATGTTTTTAATTAAAATATTTATCTTGGTCTCCCTTTTATTCAAAATGCTTTTAATTAAAATATTTATCTTGGTCCCTTTTATTCAAAATGTTTTTAATTAAAATATTTATCTTGGTCCCTTTTATTCAAAATGTTTTTAATTAAAATATTTATCTTGGTCTCCCTTTTATTCAAAATGTTTTTAATTAAAATATTTATCTTGGTCTCCCTTTTATTCAAAATGTTTTTAATTAAAATATTTATCTTGGTCTCCCTTTTATTCAAAATGTTTTTAATTAAAATATTTATCTTGGTCTCCCTTTTATTCAAAATGTTTTTAATTAAAATATTTATCTTGGTCTCCCTTTTATTCAAAATGTTTTTAATTAAAATATTTATCTTGGTCTCCCTTTTATTCAAAATGTTTTTAATTAAAATATTTATCTTGGTCCCTTTTATTCAAAATGTTTTTAATTAAAATATTTATCTTGGTCTCCCTTTTATTCAAAATGTTTTTAATTAAAATATTTATCTTGGTCCCTTTTATTCAAAATGTTTTTAATTAAAATATTTATCTTGGTCCCTTTTATTCAAAATGTTTCTAATTCCAATATTTATCTTGGTCCCTTTTATTCAAAATGTTTTTAATTCGAATTTTTGGATAATTCAAATTTTTTTTTTTTGGTCCCTTGGTCTTCGAATTATCCATGTTCAACTGTACTGTTGAAATTTCAGCCAGATTAGTCAAGTATTTAGGGCATGCATAGGTGAAAATCATATATACAGTGACATATATATATATATTCAGATTTAATCTTTGTAATCCTTATATAGATTAATGGCCTAGCTTCAGCTAGAATTTGCAAGAGTGAATGTCAGATCATTTTTATAATCATTATCATCAGAGAGAGAGAGATTACTGTTATCTGCAGGGGGACTTTAACCCCACATGGCAGTGAAACCTTGTTATAACAGCCTCTTTTTATAACAGCAACATTGTTATAGCATCATAATTCTTTAATCCCAACGTTTAAGTCCCGATTGATAAGGCACAATTTGGATTATAGATTATACAGTTACGAGCGTCATGCGTTTTTAATTCTTCAGTTTTCATCTCTGTCACCGTTTGCTTTTTTTTTTTTGGAATGGCGCTCTCCTATTGGTTGGCTACGATCACGCCACCTTTGCCCCACCCATCATGCCCCCCCCCCCCCCCCACTCGCTTCTTCGTTTTTGTAACTATTGTGTTGGAGCGGGTCGCTCCTTAAATAAATGCATATATTAGTTAATAACTAAATGGAATCCTCTCTTTCTTTTTCCCAGTAAGATACGCCTACGGAAGCCAACAGTACATAGACAGATAAAGCACATAGGCTATAGTTATTAACTAACATATGCATTTATTTAAGGCGCCAATTTATAATTGTAACAAATAGTATTTGAATCAAAACATTCAATCGGGTAAAACACGGGCGTTGCCCGGGTCATTCTGCTAGTAGATTATAAACACAAGGTAATAAGGTCAAATCAAAATAAATAGAGTGTGATGTTTCGGTAACAATGCTGTTACCTTATTACCTTGTGTTTAAGTCCTGATTGTTTCAAAAATAGTTAAAACAGCATAAAATCTCTTGGGGTCCCAAGTGATGTTTGTGACAATAGCGAGGTTTGAGACAATAAGCTTTTATCAATTGGGGCTAGTGATAATATGGATTCCTGAGAAGTGGAACTCACTCTTGCTTTCCCAGAAATTAATGGCTTTACATTGAAAGCTGCTTCCCTATGGATTAAAGCTAGGCCTTGTTAATGATATAGATCAAACACATCAGCCATCTAGCTAGCTTTCTCCACATTAGTAATGTCAGTTCATAAGGCAACTGATACCTATTCCAGGTTGTAAGTTGATACAATCTCTCTGCTCAGGTTTCTTGTTGGTTTGATTGCTGGGCCATAGGGTTTCTTGTTGGTTTGGTTGCTGGGCCATAGGGTTTCTTGTTGGTTTGATTGCTGGGCCATAGGGTTTCTTGTGGGTTTGGCTGTACGGTTTCCTGTTTGGTTTGATTGCTGGGCCATAGGGTTTCTTGTTGGTTTGGCTATAGGGTTTCTTGTTGGTTTGGTCATAGGGTTTCTTATTGGTTTGATTGCTGGGCCATAGGGTTTCTTGTTGGTTTGTCTGTAGGGTTTCTTGTTGGTTTGGTCATAGGGTTTCTTATTGGTTTGATTGATGGGTCATAGGGTTTCTTGTTGGTTTGGCTGTAGGGTTTCTTGTTGGTTTGGCTATAGGGTTTCTTGTTGGTTTGATTTATGGGCTATAGGGTTTCTTATTGGTTTTTTTGCAGAGCTATAGGGTTTCTTGTAGGTTTGGTGACTATGCCATAGGGTTTCTTTTAGGTTTAGGGGCTGTGCCATAGGGTTTCTTGTAGGTTTGGTGGCTAGGCTGGTTGCTGGGCCGTAGCAGCCTGGTGTTGAGCAAGCTGCCAGGAGATAAGCTATCTGCTGCCCCTCACCCTTTCTTTCACTCGGCCACCCCGTATCACTGCCGATCCAGGATGATGACAAGGCACATCTCACCTGGGATCTATTGCTCCCATTTACTCAAGCACATTTGGCTAAATTTGGTGCATTGATTACACTTTGATTGCTGCATTCTTTATCTTGAGTATTTCCTACATGTGGCCTTGAACAACACGTCCTATTTCATCAACAACTTTTAAAGACATGTTCTCTCTCTCTCTACAGAATTTCTTGGTTGAAGTGCCAAAGGTCTAATGCTTATGTTCTCTGTTTAATTATTATTCAGTAAAAATTTTTTCTACCTGAAATCTTCACTCAATGTTGTTTCTTCGATTTTTTTTTTCCAATTTTAGAATGGAATTGATATGAAAAGTAAATCTTCTTTAATTCAGAATGATGATAATTTGTAAAAAAAATAAATAAAATATGAATAAAAGAGGTAGTTGAATTATTATTCGTAATTCTGATTCCAGCTTTCAGGGAGAGGAACTTGGAAAAAAAATCTACAAATTAGAAAAATTTTCCAAATCTTGTTTATCTTTATAACAATATCATTGCTGTTATAATGAGACTCCACTGTAAATTAAAAAAAAAAATGATATGTTTGTTCCGCCTTCATTTCCACAATATTTGACCTCTTTGGGATGACACTTTGACACCATAGAGTTTGGTATTGAAGGTGTCAAAGACTCCTGTCAGTTTTAAAGACAGGAATACAGTAGAACTACCTCCACAAGAGGACACTCCCTCTAGAGGACACCTCTCTATAAAGGACAGATTCATCACTAAATTTATCATTTTTACTAATTAGGAACTCTCCGGTAAGAGAATAACTCTCCCTAAAAGATACTTTTGCTTTGGAACTAGGTGTTGTCCTTTACAGGAAAGTAGTTGTACTGTATGGTGATAATAATATAGCAATGATAGCTCTTGATATATTGCACTAATTCTAATACTATCTGATAATAACATACAGTAGAGAACCTGTCTCTAAAGGACACAATACCTATTTGCAGAGGCAAAGTGACTTTTGTAGAGAGGTTTCCTTTAGTGAGCATGTCTTCTCGTGGAGGCAGTTCAACTGTAAAAATAAAAAAAGTTTGTTAAAACATTATTTGTTGAGCAAACATTAACTCAGGCAGAACCCTGGTCATTCTTTTAGTAATAAAAGGGGTAAAAATAAGACTTTACTGTGTTCTTATTGACATTGTGCATTTTTTATTACAGTAGAACCTCCACGAGAGGACACTCACACCTCTCTACAAAGGACAGTTTTCATTTGCAAAATGACCATTTTTACTATTTAGCAACTCTCCAAAAAGAGGATACCTCTCCTTAAAGGACTCTTTGGCTCTGCAATTAGGTGGCCTTTATAGGGAGGTTTTACTGTATTACCATATTTATGTCTACATGTTGAACAGGCTGGTATTGGTAGGATCAAATGGGAATATGTGTCTACCTTTAAACATAGTTTTGAATCCCAAGTTGCAACTTTTTACCTCCACTCTGTGGCAGTTTTCTTGAATTATGTGAGGGGAGTCTTACAGCTATATAGATCAATACATTTCACAGGTTCAATTGAATCCTTTAAATGGGTTGTGGTAATGTAGATATTGACAGTAAGTGGGTGTGCAGCCTGGAGCTCCTCTACCTGGGAGGCAACCAGCTGACAGAGATCCCGGCAGAAATGGGCCAACTGCGCAACCTACGCGGCCTGGTGCTGTGTGAGAACAAACTCCAGTCTCTCCCTTCCACCATCTCCTGCCTGCACCGCCTCTGCTCCCTGGCCCTGCACCGCAACCAGCTCACCACCCTGCCCCCTGAGATTGTTGGCCTGCAGGGACTCTTTGAGGTATTTCTACTTCAGCCTTTGTTAGCATGATTACAGTTGAAACTTAACAGATCAGACTTCACCATGCTTTCCCGTCTTAGAACAGGACATCTACGTACAATGATTTTCACAAGTGGATTCAAAACCTCTCCGAATTGCACCAAATGTCAGGATTCTCCAGCAAACCCAGAACACATCATGCAATGCATCGGGCATTGCCGAACAGACATCTACACCGACCCAGCTGTGGTCATCGAGATGATAAAGAGACATGGCCTTCAGGATCTGGTCTAGACTTGAAGTCCAGACCTGGGACAAGAAAAAAATAAAAAAATAGTTGAATCTAATTGGAACAGCAGAAACATGGTTAGACAACACCTAGTTGCAGAGCCAAAGTGTCCTTTAGGGAGAGGTGTCTGCTATCATGGATGTTCTACTGTAACACCATAATTCTATACTCCTGATTATTTTAACCATGGTTCTAACAGCCACAACCTGACTATAACAACAGTTCCAACAGTCGTTTTTATAACAAGGTTTCTTTAGGGAGAGGTTTCCTCTTACCAGAAAGTTGATAAATATTAAAAATGGTAATTTTGCACATGAAAACTGTCCTTTGTAGAGAAGTGTCCTCTCATGGAGGTTCTACTATATTAGTCCCAATTGACCAAAGCTTGTGTTTTATTTAGAATTTGTGAGTCATTTTTTTAAATATTTGTTTGTTAATTAGAACTATTTTTATAATGGGTTAATTTTTGCTTTCGCAGAAAGCTTCATTTGATGAGAGTTCTACCACTTTTTTTAATGGTTTGCAGCACTCTTGTACCTGATTGTACCAATTTAGAATCTTGTCTCCAATTCTTGCTGCTAGGATTGTTTGACATAAATATTTCCTGGAAACCTACTCATTCTGTGATGTTGTTGTTGCAGTTGAGTCTCAGAGACAACCCCCTGGTTGTCAGGTTTGTCAAAGAGCTTATCTACAACCCCCCATCTCTTCTGGAGCTGTCAGCCCGCGCAGTGAAGGTCTCCCGCATCCGGTATGACCCTGCAGACATGCCTGCTGTGCTGCGCGAGTACATGAGCAGTGCTCAACGTTGTGTCAACCCTCGCTGCAAGGGTGAGTTGTTGTTTGAGAGGGTACGAAATCTCTCTCTCTCTCTCTCTTATATTAAAATAAAGGATTTTCTTTGGTGATTCTGCCACATACATCTCTAGTTAGGCTAACACTCAATCCTAGGTGAAGCAATGTTAAGGTTTTTTATAATACAATATAATGCGACTTATGATTGTAAACGACATTTGAAATTATCCAGCATGTGTTTCTTTTGAACGAAAAATAGAAATTTATTTTAAAGGGGAGAAATAACGATTATTTCTAACCTTAGGGATGAAGTATGAAGGGATGAATTGTGAAGAGTAATGATAAACATAAAAAAAAAGTGTCCAGGATGGGAATCGAACCCACAATGTTCTGCTTACCGGGCAGATGCCATGTCCACTAGGCTACCCTGGACATATTTCTCCATTCGTAAGTTAAGGTTTGGAGCACTCTCCTCTAGTCCAGCTATGGTGGCCTGGAGAAATGATCCTCCATCCAGAAAATAGGATTCCTAGGGAGGCATCCGAATATTGTGCTTGAGACAGCTTTTGTATGATTTTGTGGGTTTTAGTTTGGCCTCCTCTTAATATGTAAGGGATATTTGTAGGTACATTCTATTTGTCCCATGGGTTATTTGTGGTGGATGGGGACTTCAGTTTATATTAGAGTACAATTCCTCAAAAGTGTTTGCTTCTGATTTAGCAGGGTCACATGTTTTGCCAAATTTTGTCAGCTTCCTGTGGGAGGTCAACATAAGAAGTTTAAAGTTTATATTTCTATTTTACAATTTAGAGTTTTGATTTTTTTTTTTTTTATGTTGGGATAGCCCTTTTGGCCATCTTTGAAAATCCAAATTTTTAGTTCTTTAGTAAGGTAAAACCTCCCTGTAAAAAGGACACCAGGTTGCCAAAGTGTCCTTTATAGAGAGGTGTCCTCTTACCAGAGCAGCTAATTGGTAAAACTGGTGATTGTAGATACTGACCTTGTAGAGAGATGTCCTCTTGCAAGGAGACCTCTCATGGAGATTTTACTGTATAAAAAAAAAAAAGGTTTATAAAGCACAATTTGAATTATAGATTATAAACACAAGGTAATATAAGACCAAATCCAAATAAATAATGTGTGACGTTTCAGTAACAGCGTTGTTACCGTCTTCAGACAAAAGTATTGAATGAGAAATTTTACCACAGCATGTTTTAAATAGTTACTGTTATCAAGTGTGTAAACAAGATACCAGATAAGAATAAGATAATTTTCTAAGAACCCTAAGATATTATTCTTAGAATTACAGATATGCTTTTAATTCTAAGAATAATATTTTAGGGTTCTTAGAAAATTATCTTCTTATCTGCTATCTTGCTTACACACTCAATAACATTAACTATTTAAAACATCCTGTGGGGGGGTCGGTGGAAGGCTGGTTAAACCGTTTGGTTTTCGACCACTACGACCCGGGTTCGATTCCCGCATTGGACACTTTTTTCTGTTTAAAAAAAAAAATGCTCCGATGGCCCCCGATTCTTGCAAAAGTCCAACCCCACCAGCGAATGCAAGTAACCAAACGGGGCTCTGGCACATTCGTAAGTGCAAAGTCAAACTGCTTTTCACGTGTGTAGACATGTGATGCGCTTACAGTAAAAGCAGTCGCTAACTACCCACCATAATTATCATGGCCTGTACCACGTGTACTAGGGATAAGCAAAAAAAAAACATCCTCTGGTAAAATTTCTCATTCAGTACTTTTGTCTGAAGACATTAACAATGCTGTTACCAAAACGTCACACATTATTAATCTATTTGGATTTGGTCTTATTACCTTGTATTTATAAAATAAAGGTTGTTATTACAAAGTTTCCACTGTACTTGTATTTGTGTTAGTTTCTATTGTATCTATCCTTGAATTTCATCAAAGAGAGGATGTTAAGCCAAAGTGTTGCTGTGGCCCAGGTGTGTACTTTGACACCAGAGTGGAGCACATCAAGTTTGTGGACTTCTGCGGCAAGTACCGGCTCCCCCTGCTGGAGTACCTGTGCTCCCCCAGCTGCTCAGACAGGCCGGCTGTGGCAGCCTCTGACGACAGCTCGGACGATGACGACGTTCCCTTCAACCGCCTCCGTAGAGTACTGCTGGGCTGAGAGGATTATCCTATTTAAATATATTATATATATTGGTGAGATCAGAGTTTATTAAAGTTGTTACCTCCTTTTTTTTTTTTCTCTCTGTGAACTTTGTTTGATTAGTGAGGCATTGTGAGAAGTTTTGTCACTGGTTTAACTGTAGTGATGATGCAAGTACTGAAAGCTTGTCTATATTGGTGGATACAGTTTGACTTTGATTGATTAGTGAGGCATTGTGAGAGTTTTGCCACAGCTTCTTTAACTGTAGTGACGTAAATACTGAATGTTTGTTTGTGTATGTTGGTGGATACAGTTAGTACAGTTACCTAGCCGCTGCTTATCATAAAACAACTCAAGGAGCATGAACTCATGGAATTTGTGTAATCTTTACACAAGGGGATAAGAAACACAGTTATCTATCATGGACCTGTAAACCCAAATAACATCATTGAATACATTAGATCATCCATTGATGAGCTCTACTCATCCCCAAAAGACACTATCAAATAACTACAAACTTGATACCTTAACATGATCAAGTAGAGATAAGAAAGAACACTATCATGGAGAGAATCATTGAAGGCAGCAAAGTACTACAACCCAACCTTGCTATAACAATGGCACTCATTCAGAAACAAGATTTTATGTGTTTTCACAGCTTGCACCACGCTGATGAGAGCCAACAGTCTAAAACACGTACGTGGTTAGCTTTTCTTGATTAATCAAGAATGGGTATTTGGCCAATTCTGGAATAATTAAAAATAAAATGATTAGTTGATATTTATTCTGACATATGGCGCAAGCTATCAGCAACTTTCAGTTGCATGATAAGGAGAAGATTTTATGTTGTTATAACCATGGTAAAAACATTGGGACTCAAAATTTAGGATCTTAGAATCACAATGTTATAACCAAGTTGCTGTTACAAAAAAAGAGACTTTTTATAACAAGATTCCAATATAGGTTGTTTTCTTTTTCTTAATTCATAGTATATTCCTTTAAATATTCTAAATACTCATTTTTAATGGAAATATTTATATTTTTGACAAAATACAAGGTATTAAGACTACATCCTCAAATAAATAGTTAGATTTAGTCTTACTAATCTATTGTTGTTGTTGTTGTTGCTTATTCCTCAAGTTGTTTAAACAATCTCCATTAGGTTATCATCACCATGATGTCTTAATCTATAATTCTAATTGTACCTAATCATTTTTACCAAAGGGGGGGTCGGTGGAAGGCTAGTTAAACCGTTTGGTTTTCAACCGCAACCGCTTTCGATTACCGCATTGGACACTTTTTTCTGTTTAAAAAAAAAAAAAAAATGCTCCAATGGCCCCCGATTCTTGCAAAAGTCCAACCCCACCAGCGAGTGCAAATAACCAAACGGGGCTCTGGCACATTTGTATGTGCAAAGTTGAACTGCTTTTCACATGTGTAGACATGTGGTGCGCTTACAGTAAAAGCAGTCACTAACTACCCACCATGATTATCATGGCCTGTACCATGTGTACTAGGGATAAGCAAAAAAAAAAAAAATTTTACCAAAATAAATATTGATGCATGGGAATCAGACAAATGAAATCCTTCACTTGGAAATATCTTAAATAAAGATGCAAAGTAACTGCAGAAGAAGTTGAGAGATATGAATTTTAAAAAACATATATACAGTAAAAACCCGCTAATACAAACCCTGGATACAACGAACCTTCCCTTATAATGAACCTCAGGCGATTCCCCAATTCAATTCCATTGAAAATACCATTGTTATGAACTTTGCGATTTTTCAAATAACGAACTACCCCTATAACAAACCCATTTTAAGTCCCAATATAATAATTTCTATTTAAAATACTAAGCTTATAATGAACTTTAAATTGTAATTAAAAAACATAATTTTGAGCATGTATCAGCTCACATATCGCGATTTCAAAACAATAAATTCAGCAGTATTGTTTGTTTTCATTTACATTTTTACTGTATGTTGTATACATTTTTACACATTATACTTTTTATTATATAGAATATCTTTACAACCATCAAATTTGAAATAGAAAAAATGTAAATGGCTTTCAAAATAAAGAAAATAACGGCAATCTAAAAACAAAAATATTATTACTTAAAAAAAAAAAAGGTCATTTTCAAAACTTTTCAAAGTGAAACAACACAGGCAAAATTTCAAAACATGTTTTAAATAAGAAAATAGAAATTTTCTATTATACGAGATAAAATAGAAGGCTATTAAAAATCGTCACAAAGAGGAATCAACCTCAACTTTTGTCGCGATCGTACGTATTAGGGCTAAAAAAAAAAGTCCAAATAAATGGGCCCGTGATGCAACAAAAATTATTTTTATACCATGAACTATGGCGATTTTAAAGCCAGCAATGGATTACATACAGGTTCAAAACAAAAGGAAATCTAGACTTAAGAAGAATATGCAGAAACATGAAATGGGAGAAAAACATTTATTAACTTTATTTGAAAGGTGCAATGCTTGAAGAGTGCTTTGAACCAACAAGGTATTAGAGCCATTTTTTTCAAGTAAACATTGTATTATATAATATAATAAAGATGTTTTAAAATCATTTTATATCTTTGAATATATAATTAATAAAACTTTGCCTAGGATTTGTCTTGATTTTTAAATTAGACATAGAGGTACATGTATGCTAATGATAAGAAGAACCTATCATCTAATGATTTCTATTATTATTCAGTATTAATGTAAGGAAATTGGTCAATTAAGGAAATTAAAACAAAGACCACTATTAAGAGGCAGTCTCTTCCAGTGTGTATGGCTGTCCTTTAATTATACGGTCTAAAAATTTAGAAAAGTAAAAAAAAAAATAGCCAAAATGTGGTTATAGTGAACCAAAAGCTCTGAACATTAGAAATAGACAGCATCAAACAACACTAACAAGATTTAGAACAGGCCATCTCAAGCCATTGAAGATAGAAAATAATAACAAAATCTACCCCACTTTCCCAAAATGTAACTTGGCACCTGCAGCTCCAGAACACATTTTGGCTTGCATTAGATGCACTAAACAGGACCTTTGGGAGAGGCTGCTGCTTATCACAAAACAGCTCGAGGAGCATGAACTCATGGAATTCGTGTAATCTTTACACAAGGGGATAAGAAACAACAACAACAAAAGCTCTGTCCCATTGGGGTTCACTATAGAGGGGTTTACTTGTATATGATTTTTGTTGAAATGAAGAGCTTTATTGAAGAGATTCAAAGGTAGAACTAAAGATTGTGCTTAATTATATATTGTTTGGTCAATATTCTTGTATGGATGTGAAGCTTAGACACAATGATCAAAGAGATGCAACTTAACTCCCTTGTCTTCAAAAATAAGGTTTGCCAGTTGGAGATAAGAAAAGAAACAAGAAGCTCCTACTTCCCATGATTTATAATCTGTGTTACTAACAAGTCTGTATATATATATTGCATGTGTACATAAACTTTTTATTTTCTTGTTCCCCTGTAAATTTGCTGTTCTCCACAGTTTCTGTGTCTTGTGATATCCAAGGAGAATCTTCTACAAGACCCCCAGTGTGTCTTAATAAAGATTTTTATGTGTGTGTATTATAGAATAATGATTTGGTTACATTGATGTCACATTCAATTCAGTGACCAAATTTCTAATACAGTAGAACCTCTATGAGAGGACACTCACGCTAAAGGATGACACCTCTCTATAAAGGACAGTTTTCATTTCACCAAAATTACCATTTTTACTATTTAGTAACTTTCCAGTTAGAGGACACTTCTTCTTAAAGGACACTTTGACTCTGAAACTAGGTGTTGTTCTTTACAGAGAGGTTCTAATGTATTTTGATCTCAATAATGGAGAGAAATGCATGAAAATCAAATTGTGTGTTAAAATGATAATAAAAAATGCAATGAGAATTTTGGAAATGTTACATTTACAGAAAGTATTCTTAAGGGGGGGTCGGTGGAAGGCTGGTTAAAGTGTTTGGTTTTCGACCACTACGACCCAGGTTCGATTCCCGCATTGGACACTTTTTTCTGTTTAAAAAAAAAAAATGCTCCAATGGCCCCCGATTCTTGCAAAAGTCCAACCCCACCAGCGAGTGCAAGTAACCAAACGGGGCTCTGGCACATTTGTAAGTGCAAAGTCGAACTGCTTTTCACATGTGTAGACATGTGGTGCGCTTACAGTAAAAGCAGTCGCTAACTACCCACCATGATTATCATGACCTGTACCACGTGTACTAGGGATAAGCAAAAAAAAATTCAGAATCTTTTTAAATATCTGCGACATTTAAATGGCCTTTTCCCAACCTAAAATTGACAGTTACAGTAGAACTACCTCCCTGTAAAAGACAACACCTAGTTGCAGAGCCAAAGTGTCCTTTACAGAGAAAAGTGTTCTCTTACCTAAGAGTTGCTAAATGGTAATTTTGGTGATGAAAACTGTCCTTTGTAGAGAGTGTCCTTTAGGTTGAGAATTAATTAATTAATTAGTACTAATTATTATTATTAGTAGTACTAATTGATTAATAAAAATAGTTTTTATTTTAAAAAGTGTGCATATTGAATTGATAAGGCACAATTTGGATTATAGATTATAAACACAAAGTAATAAGACCAAATAAATAAATAGTGTGTGACGTTTCGGTAACAGCGTTGTTACCATCTACTGCACCAGTACTTTTGTCTGAAGATGGTAACAACGCTGTTACCGAAACGTCACACACTATTTATTTATTTGGATTTGGTCTTATTACCTTGTGTTTATATTGAAATTCACTAAAAAGGAGAAAATAATTTCTCATTCAGTACTTTTGTCTGAAGATGGTAACAACGCTGTTACCATCTCACAATTTATTTATTTGGATTTGGTCTTATTACCTTGTTTGAGGAAATAAATATTTCAGCTTCTCAGCGCCATTGAACAATAAGATCTATAGGAGTCAGCGGGGGAAGATCATTGTATATTGAGTGAAGAGATAAAATATTTGGTGAAACATGGAAAATTTGCCAATCAGTTGCTTTATATTAAATCACATTAAGTTCTTGATGATTGTCCCCCGCCACTTTTTTTGACTCATATATAAATCTAATATATATAGATAATATTATAAATCAGGGAAGAATGTTTATATATAAATCTAATTGTTCAATGGTGGTAGCTGAAATATTGATGAGATAGAGGTGGGGATGTAAGTCTCAGTGGGTTTATTTGGGGCAGTGCTCTATTCTGGTGGTCACCAAGGCCTGGTCCAATGTTGGGCTCATAGTCCAGTCAAGGAAGGTTGTTAAGTTCTGGGTCTCATTGGGCCTGTTGTAGGAGGGGTTGTATTTGAGACAGGACATGTTAAATAATCTTTGTCATTGTGTATTCTGATCAAGGGGCTAAAGATAACATCCGCATTCTCTAATTCTTCGCTGCCCAGGAAAACGGTGGTCAACAGTCAAATACAATAATACCCATCATCTCCTTGATGCTGTGTGTCTAATCAAACTAAAATAAATAATAAAAAATAAATAAAATAAAAAATTAACAACAACCAAAAGTATTATGTATTGACAACAGAGTATTGTTGTCATTGACCTGTTGTGTAGTTATTTATCATCATCATACATGTATATATAAGTGAAACCAAATAAAGAACTATCATATAAAATGAAAGGATTTAAAAGCACGAATGTTTCTTTTATACATAATACAAACTTCTACTGTCCTTACTGCGATGAAAAAATATATTGGGATGGCTTGGCTCATCAGTGGTGAACCCTCCCAGCGGTTTCGCCAATTTAATCCACCAGACCGCTTCTCAGAGCTCTAATACTGTATTGGACGATTCTGCTTATATACGCAGCACTGAAGGATGGAATCTCAGAAATGGTTTTCAAGAAAACTATGGACATAAGCTTATAGGACAGTAGAATTACATTCAAATATTTGCATCGAGCAATGCTCTTCAGCAAACTATAAAGACAAGGCCTGTTAGGCATAAATTAACACAAAGCAATAACGCGCCATCTATACATATAAAATGAAAGGATTTAAAAGCACGAATGTTTGTATTATGTATAAAAGAAACATTCGTGCTTTCAAATCCTTTCATTTTATATGTATAGATGGCGTGTTATTGCTTTGTGTTAAAGAACTATCATCTTGTGTCACCGGCTAGCCTCTCCTAGATCCTACATGCCATCGAGGATATAACAAGTTTTAACAGTCACAGGCACCATCTAGTCGGCTACTTGTTGACACACACAACAATATTTATTTTCTCATTTTTATTGAATTTTAATGAAAGATTTTTTTAGAAAACTAATTTTTAGTAATCAATTATTTAATTTTAGTTCTGAATTCTCTAAACAAAGTATGGACAAACATTAGGTAATAAGACCAAATAAATAAATAGTGTGTGACATTTCGGTAACAACGTTGTTACGGAAACGTCACACACTATTTATTTATTTGGATTTGGTCTTATTACCTTGTGTTTATTATCTACTAGCCGAATGACCCGGGCAACGCCCGTGTTTTACCCGATTGAATGTTTTTATTCTAATACTATTTGTTACAATTATAAATTGGCGCCTTAAATAAATGCATATATTAGTTAATAACTATAGCCTATGTGCTTTATCTGTCTATGTACTGTTGGCTTCCATAGGCGTCTCTTACTGGGAAAAAGAAAGAGAGGATTCCATTTAGTTATTAACTAATATATGCATTTATTTAAGGAGCGACCCGCTCCAACACAATAGTTACAAAAACCAAAAAGCGAGTGGGGGGGCAAAGTCAAAAACAAAGTGTCTCGCGTAGTGGCTGGCATGATCGTAGCCAACCAATAGGAGAGCTACATTCCAAAAAAAAAGCAAACGGTGGCAGAGATGAAGACATGACGCATGACGCTCGTAACTGTATATAGAATAATCCAAATTGTGCCTTATCAATGTATGAACAAAATTGCCTCTGTCTTAAAAAATATTTATATAACCAATGATATCAAAGACTTTCCGCTTCATTTTAAGTTCTGTTCATGAGTGTATATTGAATGGGTTGGATAGAAGAAGGAACTTATAAACGATGGGGACACAGATGAAAGATTTGTTCTCTGAAATCAATAACCTATCTAAGGAGAGATACCTAATCTAAAAGATATTGCAGTAAAAGTGAGTAGAACATAAAAATCTAGTAACAATAAGTAATACAAAGTTATAAAGATAAAAATATAAATGATACATATTTGATAGCACAATATACACTCATTGACAAAACTTAAGTAGAAAGTCTTTGTGGGCACCGGTCATCTATTTTTTTTAAGGAGACAGAGGCAATTTTGTTTATACATGTACTTGGTTATCTTGTCTTGGTTTATCTTCAATAAAGGTCACTGTAATATCTTTCAGAGTTATTGCCTGAATCCTTATATACAGTTAAACCTGTCTATAGCCCTCCCCTCTTGGGACTCGCCAAAATAGGGTGCTATAAAGAGGTCACTTTTAATCTAAATCGCATCCTACTACGTATTTAAAATCGGGCGCTATAGAGAGGGAGGCGCTATTTAGAGAGGGCGCTATAGACAGGTTTAACTGTACATGCTAAAATGTACAACTTCCTTAAGTTCTGTTCATGAGAGTGTATATATAAATAAAAAATGTAATATAGTAATTCCAAGAGTCTAGCATCAGTATCACTATAAAAGGAAGTTCAAAAATGCAATATAACAGCGGTATGGTAGATTAAACTGGCGAAACCGCTGGGGGGGGGGTTCACCACTGATGAGCCAGGCCCTCCCATTAATTTTTCCGTTGCAGTAAGGGCAGTAGAAATTGTTTATTTTCAAAAAGAATCTTACACCTTTAAAATAATTTTGAATTTTGATAGTAATATGTAATACATGTGTTTTTTTATATTTCCTCTGGTATAATTAAGATGATCTCAAACACAACAACAACAACAAAAAACTTTATTAAGACCTTTTAGCCTTATACAGATTCTCCAAACAGAAATGCAGGATACATTCAGGAAAAAAGTAATAGTACCTTAATGGTAATATTCTCATTTTTAGTGAATTCTAATGAAAGATTTTTTCGAAAACTATTTTTTAGTAATCAATTATTTATTTAATATTAGTTCTGAATTCTCTAAATAAAGTGTGAACAAAATTGCCTCTGTCTTTAAAAAAATAGATATGACCAATGATACCTTTAATTTTTCCATTGCAGTAAGGGCAGTAGAAATTATTTTATTTTAAAAAGAATATTACGTGTCTAAAATAGTTTCGTAAATTAATATGATATTTATATACAGGAAAAATTAAATAAAGACAAACAAGCTAATAGATTAGTCTGGGTAAATTGGAGGAAAAGAAATTCATTATACATGGATTTATACCGCGAATTCACTGCAAATGAAGAAGGGTCAGTGGAAGGCTGGTTAAACTGTTGGTTTTCGACCACTACGACCCGGGTTCGATTCCCGCATTGGACACTTTTTTCTGTTTAAAAAAAAAATGCTCCAATGGCCTCCGATTCTTGCAAAAGTTCAACACTACCAGCGAGTGCAAGTAACCAAACGGGGCTCTGGCAAATTTGTAAGTGTAAAGTCGAACTGCTTTTCACATGTGTAGACATGTGGTGCGCTTACAGTAAAAAGCAGCCGCTAACTACCCACCATGATTATCATGGCTTTGAGATAAGAAAGAAGAAGACTGCAAATGAAGGTAAAAAAAAAAAAAAGATTTGAAAGGGTAAATCCGAGGAAAGAAAACAGATAATTCAGATGATCTCCAACAGGTTCCAGAGTCTCAGTTTAACGAGACAGAAAGAAACCTTCATGGAGAGAGAGAAAGGAGGTTGGTATAGGGAAGTAACACTCAGTGAGACTTTGCTTCTGGTTTGAGGCCGCTCCTAATGTATTGTTATTGTTTCTTATCTCCTTGTGTAAAGATTACATGAATTCCATGAGTCCATGCTCCTTGAGCTATTTTATGATAAGCAGCGGCCTCTCTCAAAAGTCCTGTTTAGTACATCTAATGCAAGCCAAAATGTGTTCTGGAGCTGCAGGTGCCAAGCTACATTTTGGGAAAGAAGGATAGATTTTGTTGTTATTTTCTATCTTCAATGACTTGAGATGACCTGTTCTAAATCTTGTTAGTGTTGTTTGATGTTGTCTATTTCTGAGGTTCAGAGCTCCTCCTGGGTCCACTTCACTGTACCAACTGTGCTTAGATGGGATCCTCCAGTTCTTGTTTATTTTTGTTTTGGCTATTGTTTCTATTTCTTTAAAAGTAAGTTTATTTTTCCATGGCAAGGGTTCTCTTAGGCCTTTTTTTGCTAGCGCATCAGCAGCTTCAATGCCAATATGTGAGGGTATCCATTGAAGATGAATTTTTGAGAGTTTTTGGAGATAACCAATTATGTTTTTGCTCCTAATGTGGAGTACAGATGCCATTTATAGCAGCTCCTCTGGAGGACAAACACTACCAATATATACTTCCTACATTAGCCAGGTGTATAACACAGGGTGGCTCTACCAGGAGTCCCAACATACTGTGCTACCTGTTTCAATCTTCCATCATGATGAGATGATGGAGTTTGTACTCCATGTTAGGAGCGGCTGCACATGGCGTCTGTTCCTCATGTCAGAGGCGGCCATTTCTTTTGGAACTAAGTCGGCCTTGCCACTGAGTAGTGCTCCCAGTCTTAATGACAAAGGCATTCTACTTCACCCAGTCATGATGGTTGTCAAGATTTACAAGCTTGATACCCTAATATGATTGAGTGGAGATAAGAAAGAAGAAGAAGAAGATCATGATGAGACTGTAAGATAAGATTTTGAGAGAGGAATATAAGAGAACAGGATAGGTAGGCTTCTAAATGGAGAGTTTTTATTTACATCCTGAAATATTTTGAGAAAGATAATGTTTTGTTTTTTTTTTTTCAAACACATACATAATATTAGTATGATACATTAGCACCCCATCTAAATTATAAAAATCTTTATAAAAGGAAAACACAAAAATACAATATAATAGCGGTATGGTAGATTAAACTGGCGAAACTGCTAGGAGGGTTCACCACTGATGAGCCAGGCTCTCCCATTATTTTATCATTACAGTAAGGGCAGTAGAAAAATTGTTTACAAAATTGTAAAATCTATATATATAAAAATGAATGTTTGTATGTTTGTTTGTATGTCCGGTATACAAATTCGCAGTAGTTCACTAATTCAAACCAAAATTTCCATACATAGGTAAAAAAAATACGGGGAAGACGATAGGCTATTTTAAAAAATATATAAATCAATTATTAAAACTATATATTCAAATTATTCTACTTAGCTCACGAACAGCGCCCTCTATCAAAGATTAGATTAAATTATGATGATGCAAACAAATAGATAATGCTAATAACAAACAATTATTTAAAAAATCTTATCTAAATATATATCACTCTGGTAGATATGCACATGGGTCAATCCCGGGGCGAAGCCCGGGTCACCCGTCTAGTCTCTATATATATAAAAGTCAATTTCTGTCTGTCTGTTTCGCGATAAACTCAAAAACTACTGAACCAATTGGTACCAAATTTTGCATGTCGCTTTTTATAAACCTGAGGAAAATTTTCGGCTGCATTTTGATTAGTATTTTTGGCTATTTCTTTTTTTCATTTGAAGAACTTTTTTTACGCGGACCTATCCGGAATGGAATGAATACCTAAATATGTCCATTTTTTTAAAAGCATCGGTGGTTCAGTGGTAGAATGCTCACCTGCCACGCGGGTGGCCCGGGTTCGATTCCCGGCCGATGCATTTTTTTTTAACAATTTTTAAAACTCATTTATATTATATACTAGCGGATGTGTACCCGGCTTCGCCCGGGTTTTATCCGAGTGAAAGTTTGCCTAACGAATATTATATATTATGAAGTATAATAAACAATGTTAAAGATTAGTTTTAATTATTAATCAAGATTGTGTGTGAATATGTGAGAAAGATGTAATATCGTTGTTGTTTTCTTGGCCGACTGTTTTACATATGGTGTTATCTTAAAATTGCTTGTTTTGAATATTTTTTTAGATTGAGTTGAATGAATTGCTGAATTTTTTTTTGTATTTATATATAAATAAAATTAACTCTGTTGATTTTTTTTGTATTTAATCGATAACAGCGAAGTTACGCATGTTAAAGTTAGGAAAAATATTTTGATGTTAAGCAAAACCTGCTCCAGCTCGTTTTACATAAATGTTGAAAATTTGGTCGAAATTGATGCATTGTAACGAAAGTTTTTAGTGAACAACACTTATGAAATTTGCATTTTATTAATATAGATAATATAAATATATATTATTATATCAACTATATTAATTAAATCAAATACCTAAACACTAATATAATACAACTAGCGGACGTACCCGGCTTCGCCCGGGTTTTACCCGAGTAAAGGTTTGTCTAACGAATCTCTCGATAAAGTGAACATTTTTTCCCGGTCCCTTGAAAAATACTCGATAAGTTGAATAAAATCAATATTAATTGGTTCCCTCGGTAATTGGAAGTTAAAGGAATAGTATCTTGCCTTGGAATTGTATCATTATTCTTGTCTCAAATAAATTGCCGTGTCATCCTGAATTTTGTCTTTCCTAATTTTCTACATTACAAAATCATCGTATCATCATGATAATATTTAGAGCAGATTGTTGAATTATAACAGATAAATTAGAATATTTATCTTGATTATTTTTAGGCGAAAAGTTATTTCAAAAAATTTATTTGCTAGAAACCTTCCCAGTACTATACTAAATAACTTCCCAAAGTTTCATGGCGTTCCAATGAGTGGTTTGGTCAGAAATAAAGGACAGACAGACACACACACATACATTCATTTATATATATATAGATAATCCAAATTGTGCCTTATCACACACTATTTTTTTTATTTGGCCTTATTACCTTGTGTTTATAATCTATGACGTAATGCCGGCGGCGCGCGCCCGTTGGCTGCCGGCGAGCACGTGACCTCCCTGTGCGCGCGCATCCGTGACAGAGGCGGCCGATGAGGAATGAGGAAAGACGGTCGTGACTATATAATACAATTTTTGCCATCACACACACTTTTTCCTGTAGTTTATGTGTTACTTCTGTATTGCTAATCTATGGCACTTCTAATATTTATTATTGATATACTTTTAGTATGAAGGAAATTGCACCCAAGGGATTTCTCGGGCGAAGCCGGGTCATTCGCCTAGTTATCTATATAATTGTGTATATACAGTTAAATCTGTCTATAGCACCCCCATTAAAAAGAAGACGTAGGACGAGTGGGTAACCCCCTCGATTCCCGACAGTCATGAACCGGGATTGAATCCCGCGTTAAAATTTGTTTAATATGTGATAACCTTCACATATTACACAATGTTCAATTATCATGAACTAGGTTGCTCTTGCTGAGCGGTACCTATTTATGTGAATTTGAACCAGGAACCAGGATAGCACCCCTCGAAAGAATTGTTTTAAGAAGACTCAGAAAAAATCCCTAGAAGAAAAGAATCCACTCAGACCTGAACAATTTGGCTACCAAGCCAAGCACTCAACATTGCACCAGCTAGTTGTTGTCACTGAAAAAATAAGAGGAGCCATGGACCTAGGCCAAATAACAGGAGCCGTATTCTTCGATATTGCCAAAGCATTCGATAAAGTCTGGCACGAAGCCCTTCTCTACAAAATGTGCAAAAAGCACCTTCCTGGAGACATCATAAAAATAACGCAAAACTTCTTAACAAATAGAACATTCAAGGTACGAGTCAAAGACGAACTTTCAACACCTAGGAACATCCTTGCCGGGGTCCCCCAAGGATCAGTCACAGGACCAACCTTATTTGACATATATATAGATGACTTCCCCTGTATTGAAGACACCTCTTTACACCTATTTGCCGATGATACCGCCATTTTGGCCTCGACATACGACTTCGACAGACTCCACATGAAACTACAAGAGGCCTGCATCTTTTCCACGCTCTGGTGTAAAGAATGGCGAGTCACAATAAACCCCCAAAAAAGTGAAGCAATCATTTTCTCCAGAAAAAAAGACAAAATTAAGAAACCTTTAGACGAACTTTTTGTCTTCGAAGACAATATTAAATGGAAAGAGAACATCCGATACCTAGGGATGACCCTAGACGAGCACCTAACCTTCAAAAAACACATTGAAAACAGAATTAATTTGGCGAAAGCTGCCCAACACCGACTATCCCTACTTCTAGGACCGAAAAGCAAATTATCCCTTCATTGCAAAAGAACCATATAAAAATCAATAATAAGACCAATACTCATATATGGCCACCCCATTTTTATGACAGCACATAAGACCATCCTTAAAAAGCTAGAAGTCTTCGAAAATAAAATGATCAGAAAAATCATGTCTCCACCCTGGTTCGTTCGGAACACAATCCTCAGGAACGATCTAAATATCGAAAACATCAATGACTACATTATTAGACAATCATTTAAATTCTACGAAAAATCCGAAAAATTAGAAAACCCCACCTTTAAGGAAGCCACAAACTACAAATGCGGAAAAAGGAAAAAAAAAAGAAATTTAAAACCTAGACAAATTCTCCATCAATTAAGCCAGAATGACGAAAAGTGGAAAAAAAAAAGGAAAAACAAACCCACCTTGAATATCAAACAAGCCAGAAAAAACCTTCTCAAGAAAAATATCCCCAAGGATCTGAGAATCCGGACCCAACGACATCATTATAAATTATAATTGTAAATGAACCCCTGTACATAACCACCCCCCTTATATTGTAAATATGATGATCTATGTTGCTCTTTTTGAGCGGCACCTATTAAAGTTATTTGGAACTGGAACTGGAACTATAGCACCCCCAAAGAGTCGGTGGATGAGAGGGTAACACGCTCGATTCCCGACAGTCATGAACCGGGATTAAATCCCGCGTCAAAATTTGTTTAATATGTGAATAACCTTCACATATTATTCATTGTTCAATTATCATGAACTAGGTTGCTCTTGCTGAGCGGTTCCTATTTATGTGAATTTGAACCAGATAGTACCCCCTCTAAATAGCGCCTCCCTCTCTATAGCGCCCGATTTTAAATACATAGTACGATGCGATTTACATTAAAAGTGACCAGTCTATAGCAACCCCTCTCTATAGCACCCTATTTTGGTGAGTCCCAAGAGGGGGCGACAGGTTTAACATATTTCACAATTGAATATATTTCCTACACACACCCTATATTTTATATAGCTATAATATAGTCTGATACACAACCGCGCGTGCACACACCAATAACATTTATTTTTGTAAAAGGATCATTTTGTTGTAATCTATAGTATTATTTGTCCGTTGAAGAGCAAACATTTTCTCAAAAAAGTTTGCAACACCTCAAAATTACTAAATAAACTCTTCACCTAAAATCTAGTTTTCCTTATTTTAAAAATAAATTATTATATTTAAAAAGAATGATACGTGTCATGAAGAGTTCAAATTTCCAATAATTACTGTAAACATACTTACATCAAAATATCGGTGTCATGAAGTTCCAAGTGATCCATGGACTCCATCGATGTTGGTTCAGGTTTATCGGCAGGAGACACTTGCAGGAAGCATGTCGTTCTAAAAACGTCGGATGAGGACTGGTAGATATGTAGATACCATTCCTTGTTGCTGCAGTACTTTGGTTCCAGTGTTGCTGCTTCTGAAAAAGTTCAACTATCTGTTCTTTTTATAAAAGCATAGGACGCTTCTCCCGTCAAAATTAGACGCGATCTATTGACCGTCGCCGCAAACTAGCGGCCTCAGGTCTGTGAAAAGCCGCAACACCAGCTTTGGTAAACTGCCAAGCGTCCACCTATAGGCAATTTTTTCGGGCTAATGACCCTCGTCAGTCTAGGGCGGACTTTATTCCATGGGATCCACACGGGATCTAATGGAATCTTCACAATCCGCCAAAGAGGCATTTAGCTGGCAAAGTGGCTGGACCAAATCTATGGCCAAAATATAGATGGAAATTTTGTCGGGATAATATATGGTCTCTAGGTCAGTGATTCTCAACCTTTTTTTTTGTTGCGGCATTATTTTAAAGATTTGAAAATTTGGCGGCACAATTTTAGAATTTCGCGGCACACTTTTGCTAACTTGAATGCAAGAAAATTCAAATTATGTATCAATATTTCTATGCAAAATATAAGTAATATACATCTCTAACATTCAATTTGCTAATTTCGTTATTTTAAAAAGTAAAAAAATGAAAAAGAAAAAAAGAAAAACCAATACAAACGTGAACATAATCATATGACTAAAATTCGGCGGCACATTTTTAGAATTTCGCGGCACACAAAATTACCGCGGCACATTGGTTGAGAATCACTGCTCTAGGTGAACACTTCTCAGTTTGCCAGTTGTTGTTGTTGGCTTTGTCACCGACCCGAGGCCGCTATTTTGCGGTGACAGTCAATAGATGGCGTCTAGTTTTGAAGTTTATTTTAATGGGAGAGGCGTCCTATGCTTTTTATAGATCAATTTCCTCTAGGGGAAAAATTTTCGTATATCTGTTTTTGTCTTAATTTGATTCATACAAAACATTTTCAAAGATGTCTCTTGAGTAATCTCAGCTTCAGTTACTGACAACATTTTCGTACAGGCAGTTTTTGGTGGTGACAGCAGTCTTGTGTGCATCCAGAGGGTCTAAAGATTGGAACGTTTGGAACGCAGTCTTTCGTTTGTGAAAGAAACAGAGGTATGCAAATCCATAGGCTTGGAATTTAGTATGATATTTACATATCCTTCCGGAATATTTTCACTTTCTTCTGAAGATGGACACGGAGAATCTTTTGTGACTTCTTCGTCAAGTGTGTTGCTTTTCTCGGGAGTATCAGCAGTCATTGTTTATACTGATGAACTTTGAGCGAGATGTTGAGCAGTAAATTCTGTATACTCTCTGTTGTCTGCGAGGGATTCGTCTGTCAGATGTGGTGGAGTCAAGTCTTGCTGCTCTAACGACTGTGAGTGTAGACTTGTAGCAGTGCAGGAACTGTGAGCACGTGATTAGGTAAGTTCGCGGTGGGAATGAAAGGACTGAGACATCCTAGAAGGTCAAGCGGATTGTCTTTGACAGGTGCCTCGCTCAGCTCTTTGTACCGCGGGTCTACGCTGGTAGTTCCAATATTGTCCGCCATATTGTTAGCGAAGATGTAACAAATTTTGCAAAAATAAACTTGTTAATCAGTGTTGCTTCAAATCAAATTAAGTTCAAAATTCACGATGATCGTTCTTTGCCGCTTTTATTTTTACTTATATAAATCTAATTGTTGAGAATGGGGTAGGAGCTAAAATAATATTTTTTTCCTTTTTTAGTACATTTTAACATAAAAGCTTTTTCAAGAGAAGGAATCGCCTGACATCATTTGAAGAAGAAACAAAAGTTAAGGGCGACGTGTTTCTTTTATTACAGTTGTAAATTCGGCAAGTTTTCGGACTTTGACGTCCTTCGACAGGCAACTTTTCTAAAAGATTTTTAAAGGGGTATTTTTAAATTATTAATCATTACTTTTAATTATTGAATTAGCTAAATCAAGCATTTTATTTATAAGATAATATAAAACTCGATGTCTTAATAAAGGCTTTCGTGCTTATCTTAAATGAAAAACAAAATCCTTGAAGTCTGCATTCCGACTTGGTTTGCATGATTTAAGAAAATCTTGGCGTTGTTCAGAAATCCCAAGTGGGTTTTTTCAAGAACATGAAAATCAATAAATAGAGAGAGAGAGGAGAAAATGTGGTTTTACGCGGGCCACTAACCAAAGTGTAAAAAAACTACGTCGCCCTGGGAAAAAAATTCCCACGCCGGGAATCGAGCCCGAGCCTCCTGGGTGAGAGCCAGATATCATAGCCACTTGGGAGAATCAAAAAATAGATAAAGAGGGAGAAAATACGAGTTATAAGTTATATATATAAATATCTTAAAATGACTCTTCTTTGAACCTTTGAGTTCATGAACACCATTTTTCTCTTTTTCTTTTTATATTATTTTCATCTTATTTCTCCTTTGTTGTTGTCGTGTCCAATAAAGATCCTCAGATGTCAAATGCATCTCTATCACAGCAGTCGCAATGTCCACTATCTCTCTTTTTTTTTTTTTTTCAGTACAATAAAATATTATTTTAATATATTTGGATGACGTCTATTTTGACGAGAGAGAGGCGACTATTATCTTTATAGCTTATTTGGATAACTTATTCCAAACTGGATATATTTAAACTTTAGAAATTAGAACACAATAGGAGATAATCAGGTTGTTGTTGTTGTTGTCGTGTCCAAAGAAGAGTCTCAGATGTCTCCATGCATCTCCATCACATCAGCAGCAATATCCACTATCTTGCTCTTCATTGGAAAAGGGGTGCCGTTGCCACGTTAGTCACCTTGGAAATGAACCAGAATTTGGTCGAATATTCCAAGGGTCCAGGGGGGACCGCAGGGAGGTGTGGTCGGACTTCTCCCCCCAGATAATCAGGTAGTAAATTTAATTAAAAAGTATCTCCTCATCGTGGAAATGAAAGCTGCTGATAGTTTGCACCATCTATCAGAATTCTGATAGATGGTGCAAGCCATCAGCAATGTTTTACGATAAGAAGATGCCCTTTTTTTATTATTTGGTAAATAAGACGATGAACTGTTTACGCATATGTGATCTCTGATGTTGAGAAAGATTAAAAAAGCGGTTCCTTTGAAATAAAGCTGAGTGACTCAGATAATTTGTCAGCAATATGTTTGACACATCTCTAACTTGACAAGAATATTCGTTCATGATAAAATTGTGAAAAGTATTAAAATTACAAATATATTCTCACAATGAGTATATTTTTTTATTTAAAAAAACGCTAGCTTTCAAGCGTTAATCGCTCTTCAACGGCTTACTATAATATCAACTTTATCCCACCAGAAATATTTACAAAAACTAAACCAAACTAAAGTTTTTGTAAATATTTCTGGTGGGATCAAGTTGATATTATAGTAAGCCCGTTGAAGAGCGATTAACGCTTGAAAGCTAGCGTTTTTTCAAATAAAAAAAGTTACTCATTGTGAGAATATATTTGTAATTTTAAGAATATTTGTGTCTACATTGTGGAGTGACTATAAACTACACATCTGGTCTGGCATTCATCTACATCTCTGTGGGTCCAGCAATATCAAATTTGAGTTATAATGTTAGAATTTTTTTAATCGAAATGTAGTATCTTCGAAATTTAAATCGCTGAGAGGATTCCAGCAAATGGCATCTAAAATATCATTTTTTGCTACATGTTTTATCTTGTATTTACATATTGAAATGTAGTAGCAGTAACATAAAGGTAACCCAGGCTCCTGGACCGTAATATTGAAATGCCACACAAACACTATATACAGTTAAACCTGTCTATAGCACCCCCTCTAGGGACTCACCAAAATAGGGTGCTATAGAGAAGGGATGCTATAGACAGGTCACTTTTAATGTAAATCGCAACCTACTACGTATTTAAAATCGGGCGCTATAGAGAGGAAGGCGCTATTTAGAGTGGGCGTTATAGAAAGGTTTAACTGTATATATAATTATCTTTTTAAAATAGTACAGACTGTGTACTTTTGCATGTATTGACAAGATGTCAATAAAATTATTTTAATTGTCAATTGTCTAAATAAAGAATCTTGTCGTTGTTTTCTTTTATTCCTTCTTCGAAATGAGATCTGGGGATTCCTCCTCTTTTACATTTCACATGGAGCTGAAACACTATATATTGTATACGAAGTATTCACGTAGCTTACATGTCGGGTTTTTTTAAATCATATTTGGTATATATAAAAGAGAGATCTAGGCATAAGTTACCAATTCATAAGCACGATCAGAAGTTACTACGAACAAGCAACTATAGCTATCAGATGGAAGGGATCATTTACGGAAAGTATTAAGATAAACTCGGGAGTCCTCCAGGGAGAACCACTTTCCCCACTGCTCTTTATATTATTTATCACGGACTTAATCGAAATTTATAATAATTCAGACCTTCCGAGTGTAAATTTGCCAGAATTTGGAGATATCCATTTATTGCTGTACGCCGACGACATAGCAATTATAGGTGAGTCCAGGATGAACCTCCAAAAGAAGATCAAAATACTGAAAGAATATCTCGATGAGAACTTAATGACACTAAATGAGTCCAAGTCAAAGATTATGGTGTTCTGTAATGGAGGTAAACCCTCAAATAAGGATAGATGGTTCTGGAATGATAAACCCATAACAATAATTTCAAGATATACATACTTGGGATTCCCTCTGGCACCAACAATAACAACTACTCACCCGGCAAATTACTTTGAAGGAAAAGGACTTGCAGCAATTAACGCCACACACCCAATATTAATAAAATCAAAAGCAAAGTCAATAAATTTATCAATCAAACTCTTTGATACAATAGTGAGAGCTGTCTTGATGTATGCCGCTCCATTGTGGGCAACAGAGCATAAAGACTTACTGGACAGTATACAAGACATATTTATCCGTAGGTTCCTGAATCTGCCCAGATACACTCCAGGCTACATAATCAGATTAGAAACCGGTCGTATCTCATTGAGTGTAACAGCTTTAAAATTAACCCTGAAGTATTGGCTGCGGGTGTTGAATATGAGCAGTGACAGATTGCCGCGTATATGTTTTAATAGAACACGGGAATTGTCTGTAATTCAAAACTAAAAAATGAAATCACTCACTATATTTTTGATTGCTCTGCTCTGAAAGAATAAAGAAGAACCCTTATGCTCAAAACTGGGCAACTCTGTGCATCACTTCCATCAATAATTGACAATATGACCCAGAATAAGTATATTGCAACGGCGTTTTATGGTTTCCACAAGTCCATATCTCAGAAGAAGGCCAAGTGACACTCACTCCTCACTTTCTTACTGCTACTTTTTTGTGTTGTTTTTCTTGCTTCCCTCTTTCTCTTTCTTATTTTTTTTTTAATTTTTCTTCTGTCTATATTGTTATATCCTTTGTATCACTGCTTTGTTCTTATGCATACCTCTGGTGAATCCTGTATAGGGTCAGTGACCCTAAATAAAGGCTTTTTGTTTTTGTTGTATAAAAGAGAGAGATATTTATAACCCAGGTTCCTAGAGCGGGTATATATAAAATACACACCAAGATTATATACATATTTTTTAGTTAAAAAAAACTTATAATAATGTCGGTATTGTGACCTGAGAAGGCTCAGCCAGCCGATGGTGATAGGAATGTTGACAAAGTCTTGCTACCGATACAGTAGGTGGGCGATGGGCAGGTTAGCCAGACAGCTAATGGTGCGGGTGGTTAGGCACATGAACGGTGTAACCGTCCTGCGCAGCACCACAGCTTCGCCTAGGTTGTCCGCCCGGTGGAACCCACGGAAGTTTTCTGCCTGTTGCAAAAGTTGGCCAAGCTGTAGCATCTGCAAGAGCGCATCACGTCGGACGAGTGAGGGGTGACACAGGGCTATCGAAGTCCTCAATACGTGCTCCTATCCACCGTGCATCGGCTAGGAGGTCGGGTGACCGGATTATAGCGAGGTCCCTCAGCTGGTGTGTTGACACTATTCGGTGGTCCAGCGCTAGGAAGTCGGAAATTGTTTCCCATATCTTCAGGAGTTTGCGACATCGAGGTGGAAGCCATGTCCCGGATGGAAGGGGAGTTAACCAGGGCCCACACTCTCAGTAAGCCAAGAGTTGAGGCTTCCATACATGCCAGTCTCAACTTGGTGCCGACGTCGAGGAGGCCGAAGCCACTCACAAAACAGGACGTGCTATGACATCTCCCGAGAGCCAGACGGTGCGATCAAGTCCCCAGGCGAAACGCACCCCACTCGGGCTTGGAACTTAGAGATGGTGAAATAGAGCATGAGAAAGGTGACAGTTGACATTGGCGCAGACCACAGCGATCTTCCCTGGCCACAGGATGGTGACGCCAGGAGCGGCGACACAGGCAAGCCCAGATCCAGTACTGTTCACTGTTCACAGTTCACATACAGTTCGGAGATTTTTCTCAAATCGACTTTTATGTCTTTGAACTTTTCAATAAAGTGTTGAAAGATGTCTATTCGGGTAGAATCCTGAGATGGAAGGATGGTTACGTTCTTAACCTAAAGAATTTTATAAGCAGGAAATGGTCAATCAGTAACAAAAAAAGAGATCATTATTTATTGAATAAATGATTTTTCCCCATGACCTGTTCTAATTTCAATTTTTGTTCTTGATTAGACACCTCTATTACACGAATTGTAGGGTCTAACTGCTGCTACTCACCAATGTAGCATGCTTCACGCTATTAATTTAGCTAAATCTTTACTAGATTATATATTTTTCTCTTTGTGTTTTGTTTTTATTTCTTCGACTTTAACACTGTGGGAGTATTTGACAGTTATTACTGTATAGAGATATTTATAACCCAGGTTCCTGGAGCGCAGAGCGCCAACTACCCGGAGCTTATTACTGTAAAACTGGCTGATAGTTTAAGAAGCAATAAGTCTGTACATGATTATTCGACCACTAAAAAGTTAGCGTGCTGCATAGCTTTCTTGAGCGTGTTGGCGTTAACATCGGTATGAAATGACCTTAGTCTACCAAATTGTAATGTAGCAAAATAAATAAACACATACTACAGAGGGCTGGCCCATAGCGATTTGGATGAGCGACAGATTCTTTGGTCCATCATCAAGGCGAATTCCTTCTTGCCTTTCGAAAGTTCGCCATCGGTGTTTTACGCGATTTGACCACAATCGGCGGCCTCGTTATGACAATGTGATGAGTCTCACTGCGATGTTTTGCTAGAAATATCTTGCAGAGAAGTCTTGAGTTGGGCGATACTATAAGGTAGATTCTAGCAGCAGGGAGCATTACACTTGGTCAATAGAGTTCAGAGACATCACTGAAGCAATCATTCTTTGGGTCCTCAGGTCGATGATCAGGCCATAGTGTTGGAGAAAATCTGCGCCGATTTTTTAGGACTCCGACGTCAGCTACGATGGTCATCGAAATGTGCGGCGAAGACAGAGATCAAGGTCTAGATGACATTCCTCTTAAGTATAGATGACAGATTTGTTTGCTGTGTGAACAGTCATCTGGGTGGACGGCGTACTGCTCTTGACTACTAGGGAAATAACTAGGGCAATGATGTCGACATGGAAAGTCCTGGTATTGCGGTGGTCTGTGATGAAGAGCTGTCGTGAAAGGTCCATGCCATTAGTGGCTCCTGCTGATAATGAGTGCATTCATTTCCTGGATTCTGAAGTCATAGACTGGATGCCTCTTCTGGCTTGCGTTCCAAATTGTAGATGGTGTCATTAAATTCGAGGATTCCTTGCTATGATGCTGACCTTATATTAGGTCGATGATGAATTATATCATCCCAGCGCAGAAGTTGTAGTCTTCAAGGTATCTTTAACTCAACGTCTTACGTTTGCGGGGGTTTCCACCAGGGCTGCCATTTTCTGAAATGCCTCCACATTACTGCCGCGGTCTATACTCATTAGTCCAATCTGGCCAGGATTTATTTTGTAGATTCATAAATCTTGCTTGCCAATCGACCAAATTTGGTTCCTGCGAGATCAACAAAATGATTGTTATGAATGTAGGAGGATTCTGAGAAGATAGGGCTTTTGCGACCTTTTCTGAACAATTGCAACTCGATTGGTAGACCAGGAATATAAAGGGGTTTTGGTCACCCATAGGAATTACTTCCAAATACGCACAACACTATTAACCAAGCCATTAGAGAAGCCATTCTCTGAAAGCTGCAAACTTTCCAGATCTTTTTTGGGGGCCTCATGGTGGCATCAACGTGTGATAGAAAGCGGTCTCAAGCTGGACCATCGATATCTCTATATCATTGAGCTAAGAAAGTAGGGTCTGAAAATTAAATGTTGCTATCTGAGCAGATTGACAGAGGACTCGTGGACGTTGGTTCATACAGGTATACCCTTGTCACGTTTCTCTTTTCATCCATAGTTTTTGCCTTGAAGATAATTGGGGACGCGTCGCGTTCATATACAGGTACCCGATGGCGTTAAGTTCATTATGGAATGACCATAACCTACCGAATTGCGAAGTACGAAAATAGGATAACACTGATGTCGGGTGTTGACCAAATGGTTTATTTTATCTCAAAACATAGAGGTGAATATATGAATGTGCTGTATAATAAATATAGTTTATATCAATAATATATATTTAATTAATTCAAAATATTCAAAATAATATATATGTGGCGACCACACTTTGCTTCAGCGACCGCGAACTGGGACAAAGCTTCACTAAACATAGGGCAGTAGTGTGACGGCGCAGCTGAGAGAACACCTGACTACGCATGCGCGGGCGTCATCTGGGACTCTGGCCACGTGCGTCGTCAACAACAAGGCTTGCTTCAAATGGCCGTTACTTCTTTTCTCTTTATATATTTCTGGCTTTAAATAAATTAATTTATTTTACAAAATAATTATAATTTTATCAGCGGCCTTTCCGCAAGCCAGACCAACACGCACGCAACCATATATAACAAAATAGGCATATCCTGACCGCTCAAATAAATATTTTAAATGGCAGAGCGCCATCTAGTGGAACAATAATCAACTAAACATTGATTTAACTTGTTCTGTGATATTTGGCCAGATTATTTTCTTGATATTTAGTTGATTTTTATTCCACTAGATGACGATCTACCATCTCAAATGTTAATATGAACGGTCAAGATATGTCTATTTTGGTTTTAATATCAACACACCTAACTTTTAAGTGGCCTGGAGCCTAAAATGAAGAAACCGCCTGGAGGGTTCACCATTGAAGAGTCATGCCTTTCCTCTTTCAAATTTTAATCATTGCAGTATGAGGGAGAAAGAGAGAGATAGAGAACTGTAGAAATATATTTTAAATATATATGTTTAAAAAAATAGCACTTAAAATATATTTCTAATTTTCAGCGATGGAGGGCGCTAATTTATAATAATAATTAGAATGGTTAGTGATGGGAATGGGTATATCTATTTACTTTATAAATCCCCGTGAAGCCTAATAATAAAAACAACAAAAAGCTTGATTAAGAAATTTTAGTCTTATACAGATTCTCCAAGTAGAAATGTAGGGTACATGTAGGAAAAACAACAATAATACCAGTAATATGCATTGTTATTAGTATAATTTTTAAAGCTAATCACATTTAATGGTAATATGAAATTTATATACAGGAAAACCCAATTAAGACAATCAAGCTAATAAATAGATTAGTTTGGAGAAAAATAAATTTCTTATTTGAAGCCTAATAATAACTTGTTCTTTGAGAAAGAGATCGTCTGTTAGCTCAAAGATGTTTATCGCAGTCAAATGACAATTTAGGTGCAGGTACTAGAAAGGTTTGGCAACAAACCTCACTTGCTTCCACTATTTTGGTGCGTAAAAAGATATCTATTATTTCTAACTTCATCTTTCTGGTCTGGTATAACATCTATTTTGACACGTCAAGAGCCTGCTGTGTTTCATTTTGTACAAATATTCGTTAAAATCGTCCAAAAACTCTTTAATAATGCTATATTTCAAAAGCTATCATCTTCTAAATCAGGATAGGCGCTTGTGTATTTGTATGTGGAGATTGGATAAGGACCCTTTACCCACAAAACATACTAAAATATTCAAAAAAGTTTGGTATATAGTATTATATAATAAAGGCTCGCTTTTCAAGGACTATACTGCCAAATAAAATTTGACAATGATGGTAATAATACTAAGATAACTCTATCAAGATAGGAAAATATCTGTAAACTTTTAAGTAAAGCAATTTTTAATGTATAAGAGAACAAAAATTTATATAAATCTAACATTTAAACAACAAATTGTATATATAGGAAATATTTCATAACTTTGAAGGTTCAAAAATAATGTCACCCAATACACTTTTCAAATAATTAAAAAGGACACACATTTTTACAAAGCATCTTATCCGAAATGGTCCCACCCCGTTTTAGAAGAAAATAAGCACGCATTAATAAAATTTATATGGAAGCAAGCTTTAGGATATCTTTAAAATTTATTAAAAAAATTATTAGGATAATTTTACCATTTAAAATGGCGATTTATATACTAGTCAAGAATCAAATGTAATAAAAAGTGTTTAGATCAAATGAAATTTGACGTCACGAGATACCTGCGTCAGCCCTTTATAACACGTTTCATGATTGGCTGTTATAACAGCTCGATACGAAAAAGCAAACTATAAGATAATATACCCTCTTAAAATTTTCCTTGACCTAAAAATTACTTTTATTTATATGATTTTAGTATAATATAGTTAAAACTTGATAAATAACCAAAGTTCCCCCCTTCTTTTTAATTTTTATTAAATCGAAAATTTTGTTCCATCGAACATCACTCTCGGGCCTAGCTTGAAGCTAAACAGCCTTAAAACGAGGGCTAAACTACAATGTAATCTTGACCTGCATTTTTCATCAATTTTCTATATCTCAGCATAAAAAAATAAAGAGAAAATGAGTGGAAGGGCACGAACAACATCTTTTGCCGATAAAGGCGGTCAATCCCATCAAAATTATACCACAGTGGGAAGTGGAATGAAACTCTCAAGTAAGTTTTTAAAATATTCTTTTTGTTTTAATTTTAAATTGATATAAACCATTTAATTAGTGCATTTTATGAACATTATCATTTAATAATATAAATGTATTTTTGTATTTGAAACACTGGGGTTGGTAAAAAGAATGACTTTGGCTATACTTGAGTATTACAAATAAAATTTGCACCCAAAATTCACACAAATATCTACGATAAGCTTATTCCATATTAATTATAACCGATAAATAAACAATTTAAAAACTTAAATTTTAAGTGGCCATTTAAAAATAACACAAAACAACTAGTGTCCCCATATGAAGGCAAAAAAAGATAGGTACATTCCTTTGAGTCAACTTTGAATTAGGCAAACTTGTTTTTAAAAACTGAAATTGATTTTAATTAAAATTAATTGTATTAAATGTGCATTTATGTGATTAAAAAAAAAAAGAACTACAAAATATTAATTATATATATATATACATTAAACCACATAATCACAAAAAATACCCTTTAAAAAAAAATTAGAACATGAATATTTTTATAAATTTTCAGTTTAGTTAATATTTTTTTTTCAAATTTGTTTCCTATATATATATATGTATTTTATTAAACCATTATTTTAAAAATTATATATATAAATAAACTTGTAAAGATAATAACCACAAATATTAATGAGAGAAAAAAAAACATTTTCTACAAGGACAAATTTCTATCTCAAGCAAAATATAATGAAACATGAATTAGATGAAGATGTTTACTCTCAATGGATTAAATTTTATTGCCATCTATCGTTAAAATTTTACACAATTAAATTTACTGGCAATGCGTTTCTTTTAAATATCATCAAATATTATCTCTACAGACCTTACTGCAATGTTATGAGTTATTGAATGAGAGGGCTTGGCTCATCAGTAGTGAACCCTCTCAGCGGTTTCGCCAAATTAATCTCTAGACCGCTCTACTATTGTATTGGACTGGTTTTGTTATATACCCTGCATTTTCTATGGAAGGCAGCTTAGGGGTGTTTAGTGAACTATGGACATAAGCTTTTAGGTCTATAGAGGTACATACATATAATTTCAAGGTATCGCATCGAGCAAAGCTCTTCCGCAAAATATGTTTTCATAACCAATATATATTAGTAAATTAAATTTTATTGCCATCTATCGTTAAAATTTTACACAATTAAATTTACTGGCAATGCGTTTCTTTTAAATATCATCAAATATTATCTCTACAGACCTTACTGCAATGTTATGAGTTATTGAATGAGAGGGCTTGGCTCATCAGTAGTGAACCCTCTCAGCGGTTTCGCCAAATTAATCTCTAGACCGCTCTACTATTGTATTGGACTGGTTTTGTTATATACCCTGCATTTTCTATGGAAGGCAGCTTAGGGGTGTTTAGTGAACTATGGACATAAGCTTTTAGGTCTATAGAGGTACATACATATAATTTCAAGGTATCGCATCGAGCAAAGCTCTTCCGCAAAATATGTTTTCATAACCAATATATATTAGTAAATTAAATTTTATTGCCATCTATCGTTAAAATTTTACACAATTAAATTTACTGGCAATGCGTTTCTTTTAAATATCATCAAATATTATCTCTACAGACCTTACTGCAATGTTATGAGTTATTGAATGAGAGGGCTTGGCTCATCAGTAGTGAACCCTCTCAGCGGTTTCGCCAAATTAATCTCTAGACCGCTCTACTATTGTATTGGACTGGTTTTGTTATATACCCTGCATTTTCTATGGAAGGCAGCTTAGGGGTGTTTAGTGAACTATGGACATAAGCTTTTAGGTCTATAGAGGTACATACATATAATTTCAAGGTATCGCATCGAGCAAAGCTCTTCCGCAAAATATGTTTTCATAACCAATATATATTAGTAAATTAAATTTTATTGCCATCTATCGTTAAAATTTTACACAATTAAATTTACTGGCAATGCGTTTCTTTTAAATATCATCAAATATTATCTCTACAGACCTTACTGCAATGTTATGAGTTATTGAATGAGAGGGCTTGGCTCATCAGTAGTGAACCCTCTCAGCGGTTTCGCCAAATTAATCTCTAGACCGCTCTACTATTGTATTGGACTGGTTTTGTTATATACCCTGCATTTTCTATGGAAGGCGGCTTAGGGGTGTTTAGTGAACTATGGACATAAGCTTTTAGGTCTATAGAGGTACATACATATAATTTCAAGGTATCGCATCGAGCAAAGCTCTTCCGCAAAATATGTTTTCATAACCAATATATATTAGTAAATTAAATTTTATTGCCATCTATCGTTAAAATTTTACACAATTAAATTTACTGGCAATGCGTTTCTTTTAAATATCATCAAATATTATCTCTACAGACCTTACTGCAATGTTATGAGTTATTGAATGAGAGGGCTTGGCTCATCAGTAGTGAACCCTCTCAGCGGTTTCGCCAAATTAATCTCTAGACCGCTCTACTATTGTATTGGACTGGTTTTGTTATATACCCTGCATTTTCTATGGAAGGCAGCTTAGGGGTGTTTGGTGAACTATGGACATAAGCTTTTAGGTCTATAGAGGTACATACATATAATTTCAAGGTATCGCATCGAGCAAAGCTCTTCCGCAAAATATGTTTTCATAACCAATATATATTAGTAAATTAAATTTTATTGCCATCTATCGTTAAAATTTTACACAATTAAATTTACTGGCAATGCGTTTCTTTTAAATATCATCAAATATTATCTCTACAGACCTTACTGCAATGTTATGAGTTATTGAATGAGAGGGCTTGGCTCATCAGTAGTGAACCCTCTCAGCGGTTTCGCCAAATTAATCTCTAGACCGCTCTACTATTGTATTGGACTGGTTTTGTTATATACCCTGCATTTTCTATGGAAGGCAGCTTAGGGGTGTTTAGTGAACTATGGACATAAGCTTTTAGGTCTATAGAGGTACATACATATAATTTCAAGGTATCGCATCGAGCAAAGCTCTTCCGCAAAATATGTTTTCATAACCAATATATATTAGTAAATTAAATTTTATTGCCATCTATCGTTAAAATTTTACACAATTAAATTTACTGGCAATGCGTTTCTTTTAAATATCATCAAATATTATCTCTACAGACCTTACTGCAATGTTATGAGTTATTGAATGAGAGGGCTTGGCTCATCAGTAGTGAACCCTCTCAGCGGTTTCGCCAAATTAATCTCTAGACCGCTCTACTATTGTATTGGACTGGTTTTGTTATATACCCTGCATTTTCTATGGAAGGCAGCTTAGGGGTGTTTAGTGAACTATGGACATAAGCTTTTAGGTCTATAGAGGTACATACATATAATTTCAAGGTATCGCATCGAGCAAAGCTCTTCCGCAAAATATGTTTTCATAACCAATATATATTAGTAAATTAAATTTTATTGCCATCTATCGTTAAAATTTTACACAATTAAATTTACTGGCAATGCGTTTCTTTTAAATATCATCAAATATTATCTCTACAGACCTTATTTTAATTTACTAATATATATTGGTTATGAAAACATATTTTGCGGAAGAGCTTTGCTCGATGCGATACCTTGAAATTATATGTATGTACCTCTATAGACCTAAAAGCTTATGTCCATAGTTCACTAAACACCCCTAAGCTGCCTTCCATAGAAAATGCAGGGTATATAACAAAACCAGTCCAATACAATAGTAGAGCGGTCTAGAGATTAATTTGGCGAAACCGCTGAGAGGGTTCACTACTGATGAGCCAAGCCCTCTCATTCAATAACTCATAACATTGCAGTAAGGTCTGTAGAGATAATATTTGATGATATTTAAAAGAAACGCATTGCCAGTAAATTTAATTGTGTAAAATTTTAACGATAGATGGCAATAAAATTTAATTTACTAATATATATTGGTTATGAAAACATATTTTGCGGAAGAGCTTTGCTCGATGCGATACCTTGAAATTATATGTATGTACCTCTATAGACCTAAAAGCTTATGTCCATAGTTCACTAAACACCCCTAAGCTGCCTTCCATAGAAAATGCAGGGTATATAACAAAACCAGTCCAATACAATAGTAGAGCGGTCTAGAGATTAATTTGGCGAAACCGCTGAGAGGGTTCACTACTGATGAGCCAAGCCCTCTCATTCAATAACTCATAACATTGCAGTAAGGTCTGTAGAGATAATATTTGATGATATTTAAAAGAAACGCATTGCCAGTAAATTTAATTGTGTAAAATTTTAACGATAGATGGCAATAAAATTTAATTTACTAATATATATTGGTTATGAAAACATATTTTGCGGAAGAGCTTTGCTCGATGCGATACCTTGAAATTATATGTATGTACCTCTATAGACCTAAAAGCTTATGTCCATAGTTCACTAAACACCCCTAAGCTGCCTTCCATAGAAAATGCAGGGTATATAACAAAACCAGTCCAATACAATAGTAGAGCGGTCTAGAGATTAATTTGGCGAAACCGCTGAGAGGGTTCACTACTGATGAGCCAAGCCCTCTCATTCAATAACTCATAACATTGCAGTAAGGTCTGTAGAGATAATATTTGATGATATTTAAAAGAAACGCATTGCCAGTAAATTTAATTGTGTAAAATTTTAACGATAGATGGCAATAAAATTTAATTTACTAATATATATTGGTTATGAAAACATATTTTGCGGAAGAGCTTTGCTCGATGCGATACCTTGAAATTATATGTATGTACCTCTATAGACCTAAAAGCTTATGTCCATAGTTCACTAAACACCCCTAAGCTGCCTTCCATAGAAAATGCAGGGTATATAACAAAACCAGTCCAATACAATAGTAGAGCGGTCTAGAGATTAATTTGGCGAAACCGCTGAGAGGGTTCACTACTGATGAGCCAAGCCCTCTCATTCAATAACTCATAACATTGCAGTAAGGTCTGTAGAGATAATATTTGATGATATTTAAAAGAAACGCATTGCCAGTAAATTTAATTGTGTAAAATTTTAACGATAGATGGCAATAAAATTTAATTTACTAATATATATTGGTTATGAAAACATATTTTGCGGAAGAGCTTTGCTCGATGCGATACCTTGAAATTATATGTATGTACCTCTATAGACCTAAAAGCTTATGTCCATAGTTCACTAAACACCCCTAAGCTGCCTTCCATAGAAAATGCAGGGTATATAACAAAACCAGTCCAATACAATAGTAGAGCGGTCTAGAGATTAATTTGGCGAAACCGCTGAGAGGGTTCACTACTGATGAGCCAAGCCCTCTCATTCAATAACTCATAACATTGCAGTAAGGTCTGTAGAGATAATATTTGATGATATTTAAAAGAAACGCATTGCCAGTAAATTTAATTGTGTAAAATTTTAACGATAGATGGCAATAAAATTTAATTTACTAATATATATTGGTTATGAAAACATATTTTGCGGAAGAGCTTTGCTCGATGCGATACCTTGAAATTATATGTATGTACCTCTATAGACCTAAAAGCTTATGTCCATAGTTCACTAAACACCCCTAAGCTGCCTTCCATAGAAAATGCAGGGTATATAACAAAACCAGTCCAATACAATAGTAGAGCGGTCTAGAGATTAATTTGGCGAAACCGCTGAGAGGGTTCACTACTGATGAGCCAAGCCCTCTCATTCAATAACTCATAACATTGCAGTAAGGTCTGTAGAGATAATATTTGATGATATTTAAAAGAAACGCATTGCCAGTAAATTTAATTGTGTAAAATTTTAACGATAGATGGCAATAAAATTTAATTTACTAATATATATTGGTTATGAAAACATATTTTGCGGAAGAGCTTTGCTCGATGCGATACCTTGAAATTATATGTATGTACCTCTATAGACCTAAAAGCTTATGTCCATAGTTCACTAAACACCCCTAAGCTGCCTTCCATAGAAAATGCAGGGTATATAACAAAACCAGTCCAATACAATAGTAGAGCGGTCTAGAGATTAATTTGGCGAAACCGCTGAGAGGGTTCACTACTGATGAGCCAAGCCCTCTCATTCAATAACTCATAACATTGCAGTAAGGTCTGTAGAGATAATATTTGATGATATTTAAAAGAAACGCATTGCCAGTAAATTTAATTGTGTAAAACTCTCAATGGATATTTAAAAATATGAAATAATATTTATGACTTTGAATATAACTTTTCATAAAGAATATATGATAAATGTGTTAGCTATTATGCAGCAATTGGGATTTATATCATAGAGAGATAAATTACTAGTATGATAAGGCTCTTTTGGTGATAAAATATGGGGTACTATATGACTGAGTGGGTAATCTGCTTATCAATTAAGTTGAAGGGCAAGTTATTTGCTCTGTATTAATAAGGAATGTGGGCAAAATGTATCATGTTCAAATATGTCTTCTTTCTTATATCCACTCAATCATATTAGAGTATCAAGCCTGTAGAGCTTGAGATTTTTAATGGTGTCTGCTGATGAGTAGATATTATCAAAGGAGATTTGACATCCATAATGAGAAATGGGTGAAGTAGAATGTGTCTGCTTTTGTCATTAAGATTGGGAGTACTACTCAGTGCCAGGCTGACTTAGCTCCAATATTAAATGGCCACCTCTGACATGAGGAACAGATGTCATGTGTAGCCGCTCCTAACATGGAGTACAACACTGCTGTATCCCTAGATCAGGAACGCTTACAGGGTACTATCAGCATGGCCAAGCTTAACCCAGGTTTTTTTTAGTGAGGTTGTTACTGCTTCCTTCTCCTCCTTTTTCATCTGGGCTTGGGACTGGCAAAGTTTCATTTACGTAAATTCAGGTAGTTAAGAAGATATTTCGCAGTGATGTGATTCTAACTGACAAATTACTTCCATCAGCCTATCAGAAACAAGCATTTTTGTATTGGCAGGAAGAGAGTAAACATGGCATGACATCTTCCCACCAACTGTAATCTTTGTATGTCACCATCTCAAGCATTTATGTTAACAAGGGTATTATAATTAGAAATGACAAGATCTTTAAATACAGCTATAGCGATAGGGTTCTTTCTAACACACTAGCTTTCAAATATTTTAAACAGCTCCTCATTATGTTCCTACATGCAATAATGGCATGTAGGGCCATATAAAAATATGTTTATGAGGCAGGAAAGCTTTCCCAATTTTATAGAAGGAAGAAACTCAATGCTATAGCTGCTTGAAGTTCACATGATGATAGAAAGGGGGATTTATTTTCAGTGAAAAGAGTATTTATACTAGCCAAGGATATAGAACCAGCTGAATATACAGCTCATCAAGACAGCCGTCAATCCTGATTGCAAAAGGGAACTGATGTATTAGCACACTCTTTTAAACACTTTCTACTGCCCTTACTGCGATGATAAAATATCAGACAGAGATTTCTGTAGAGCAGCCTTGTTGGAAGAGAATAAATGGTAAGTGAAAGTTCCTATGACAGATGGTGACTATCCCATTGTACTTGATGTAGGATCAAAAATGACTTCACCTCATCTTATAATGAGACATCGGGGCAGATTGCTAGGTTCAACTTGGAACATCACAGATTACCATCCATTTATTGCTGATTATACTTTCACACTTCACAAGGCAACAACACCAAATAGATGAGCTATGTGTTTTTGAAAACAACGTTGTTAGCATCTTGGGACTAAAGTAGTGATTTGACGGTAGCAATGCTGTTACTGAAGCTTATTTAAAATGCTCATTTAGATATGGTACTCTTGACTTCTAATCACTATTCCAAATTGTGCCATATATATAGTTAAAGACACATCTTCTTAACAAGCAGTTGTTAATTATAAGGCACAATTTGGATTATAGATTATAAACACAAGGTAATAAGACCAAATTCAAATAAATAAATAGTGTGTGACGTTTCGGTAATTGACTTGATAACAGTAACTATTTAAAACATGCTGTGGTAAAATTTCTCATTCAGTACTTTTGTCTGAAGATGATAACAACGCTGTTACCGAAACGTCACACACTATTTATTTATTTGGATTTGGTCTTATCACCTTGAGTTGTTAATTACTAAAATGACAGTTGTGTAATTGAAAATTGTCCTTTGTAGAGAGCTGTCCTCTTGCAGAGGTTCCAATCTGTCAACTTTCATCTTTGTGGAGGGAGGGGGGTATTTGAGAGGTGTTTTCAAGTAGGTGTGTATGTGCTCCCATCCAAATTCCCTGTAATCAGTGATTAGAAAAAATATATTATTAGTTGAGTTTTAAAATAAAATGGTAAAAAAATTGATTAATGACATGTACAGTAAAATCTCTTGTAATGCGGTCATTACTATTTTTCTCACCCATTTATTGTGGCCTGGATTGCCCTCAATCTTATTTTTTCTAACCATTCAATAAAACTTCTTGAGTTACTTAAACTACAGTAAAACCCAGCCTAAAAGAACTGGGTATATAGGGAACCTCCCCTTTTAACCAACCAAATACAATCTCCATTTATATTTTATAGTATATTATATTCATATTATACTTTAATATTTTACTTCTCCACGCACTTGAAGTGCTTTCTAATAAAGATGTAGATGAGCCAAGTTGGGGAAGTAAAAATGAGTTCCAATTATCAGTAGCATGGCCCCTGCGCAAGGATGACAGGCAAAATCGTGAAGCGTTCCATATTTTATAGTATAGTTAATATAATGAACCAAAGTCCCATAGTGAAAGTTTTATTGTATTAAGGTCTCCACTTTCTCTTTTTAATGTTTAAATACATCATATTGAGGACTTACATTTTTACTTGTTCATATTATACTTTAATATTTTACTTCTCCACGCACTTGAAGTGCTTTCTAATAAAGATGTAGATGAGCCAAGTTGGGGAAGTAAAAATGAGTTTCAATTATCAGTAGTTTCATTATACAACAAATTTAGCTTTTTACGTTGAATCTTCATTTCAGAAGTCTCCAGTAGCTCCATGCTTCTCTATATTAAGCTCTTCTTCCTTCCTAGCCACTCATCCAGTTGTTCCAACCATTCTATTTAAGCTGCCAGAACTTTCTTCATCTATGTCCCATCTACGACCTTCAACATTCCCCAAGCTCTTGTCAAAAGTTCCTGTTGTTGTTTCTTATCCCCTTGTGCAAAGATCTCACAAATTCAATGAGTCCATGCTCCTCAAGCTCTTTGATGATTAAGCAGCCGTCTCTCCCAAAGGTCCTGTTTAGTGAATCTAATGCAAGCCAAAATGTGTTCTGGAGCTGCAGGTGCCAAGCTACATCTTGGGCAAGTGGAGTAGATTTTGTTATTTTCTATTTCCAATGGCTTGAGATGGCCTGTTCTAAATCTTGTTAGTGTTGTTTGATGCTGTCTATTTCTGATGTTCAGAGCTCCTCCTGGGTTCACTCCACTGTACCAACTGTACTTAATGGGATCTTTAGTTGTTTATTTTTGTTTTGGCTACTGTCTCTTTCTTAAAAAATAAGTTTATTATTCCGTGGCAAGGGTTCTCTTGTGCCTTTTTTTTTTTGCTAGCGCATCATCAGCTTCATTGCCTTTAATGCAAACATGTGAGGATATCCATTGAAGATAAATTTTTGAGGATTTTTGGGGATAAACCAATTATGTTCCTGCTTACCCTATAGTTTCCCTGTGTGACTCAAGTGCTGTATGGCACTTCTACTATCAGTGAAAATCCAGATATCTTGATAATTAGTATATTTCTGATGGATTTCAAAGCTTCATAGATGGCTTCTTCCTTCCATGTTTGTGTGAAGCTGATTATGTGAAAAAAGTCTATTTGTTAATACATCAGGGCTGTACTGGAAGCAAAACTCTCCATAATTGATCCAATCATCTAGTGAGATGCCGCTCTGTGGGCCATTTCACAATACAATGTCTCAGATAGATCCAACTCTAATGACTCCTCATCTCCCCAATGGATTTAGACCATCTCATAGGGGTGTCTGATATTAGTCAGTTGGTAACCAACAATTACTAGGTAGTGGATCAATGGAGTAAGCTGTGTCCCTTACCTAACAACCCCTGTGCCAATCCAGGACCACGGGGAGACGGACAGAGTGTCCCTGACTTGTATTCACTCACCCGACCTCCTAGAATCCCCCAACAATGGAACTCATCCTCCCGCATGCTTCGGAGTGAGTTCTTCACTTGGTTGAGCCATTTTTAAAAATTATTCCATTGTTCATTGGTTCACTTTCAAGCTCCTTTAGACTATTCCATGACATTGTCCACAATCTACAGGATAACAGTTTGGCTAGAGTTTTTGTCTAATTGAAATTCTCCATTGTTGTTTTCACTGCAGGGTGTGTGTATCTTCCATATTATAGCTGTTGTAGAGATGTAATAGTTATGAGGAACAAACAAGTAAATTTACTACCAAGTTGTCTATTACATTGAACTCCTGTGTTGGCCGTACTGCACTTCTCACTCAAGGTGCCTCAAGTTAATGCAACCAAATTGCCGTCAATTTCCTCGTTCCTTTGCTACTTTCCCCTCAGACTTGTCTTATCAATTCTGTTGGTTCAACCTGGCTTTTTTTTTCCATCCCTCCCGTGTGTCCTTTATCATTTTTTTTCTTCTTTTTTTATTATTTTAGTATCAGAAGCAGCTACAATGGAATTTTTTTTTTATAACAGCAACTGGGGTTATAAAATCAGTCTCAATTGCCTTAACTGTGGTTAAAACAACAAAATCTTGGTCCCTAATGTTGTCTTGGAATCTTCATTCTTCATTGTTTCTTTATATATTTTTTTCAATTTTGGAATCCCAGGGTTTTGGAGAGAGCAGCTCTGAGATTTATAAAGATGTTTGGTTCTATTAAGGATGTACAATGATGAAATATTTTCAAGGCTTCAATTTTTCCCTTTGGAGATAGTTGAAACTTTCCATTGATACTTAAAACAAGTCTCAACAAATTCTCTTGGTGAGTTTTAGTTGGATTATTTTTGTCACCCCCCTAAAGGAAAGGGAAGCAGAGATCACATTCGTGACAGAAAGTCTTTATAACAAGTATGGACATTGTAGTAGCTGTGGTAAATAACCTCTAGGATAATAAAAAAAAGAAATTAAGACCTAATTCAAATAATTTATTAGTGTGTGACGTTTCGGCAACAACATTGTCACCATCTTCAGACAAAATACCACAGCAAGTTCTTAAATAGTACTGTTATCAAGTGTTTTGACTTTTTTTTAAATTATAATCCATAATCCAAATTGTACTTTATCAACCTCTAGGATAATGGCACTGCAGAGAGAAGATTTTATTTAGAACCTGTGTGTGGTAGAAGTGAGAGAGGAAGTTGGCTGTTAGCTGAAGCTTTGTCCATTAAATGGGAAGCCTTAGGTTTGGCACAGCCTTCAGTGTTACTGGGCAGCTACACTGGGTATAACATAATTCTAAGGTTCCCCCAATTGTTTCAACTGTGGTTATAACAACAATAAAGTTGATAATTCAGTACTTTTGTCTGAAGATGGTATCAAGGCTGTTACCGAAACATCACACTATTTATTTGGATTTGGTCCTATTACCTTGTGTTAACAATAAAGTTATAACAACAACATACAAATCTTGGTCCCAATGTGGTTTTAGCAAGGTTCAGCCTCAATGATTACAAGACCAAATAACTAATGTCTACGTGGTGTGATCCATTAACAGCAGTGTTCCCATCTTCAGTACCACCACATTCCCAGAATAGAGGGAGGGAGATATCTGCTCACCATAACTCTCAGTTTTCACAGAGTCCTTCCTTGGGAATTTTGTTTCTAAACTTTTCCTCTTTCTAGGAGTTTTCTACTTACATTTTCCTTTGGGGGTGAAGCAATCAATGCCAGCAAGAGAGTACATCATTCTCACTCCTACAGAAAGGAATCTGTAGAAATCTAAAAAAGGCCTTTCTTTCACATCTCATTAATTTTTACATCTTAAAATAGCTAAAGAATAATTCATAAGCCACATTATTTCTAGACATAAATTACTGAAAGTAACGCAGCAAACTCTCGCGGGTACCAAGACTAAAATAAGGTATTATAAGAAACATAAGGTAAAATGAATGTATAACTCCAAAATCAATAACTTATTAGATTTGTTCTTGTGTTACCTTATGTTTCTAATTGTGTACCTTATCATTAATTTATCTATTGTTTATTTAACAGTGCTTTTACCACCTTAACAGCCAAAAAGTATTGAAGTAACATCTTTTGCTACTTAAGTATTTTTTTGCCTGAAGGTGGTATCAGTGCTGCTACCAAAACCTTTGTTACTCGTTACCATTATCACAAGGTGATTCTAATTTATAATCCAAATTGTGCCTTTACATATAGGTAAAGTCCTTTTTATAAAATGAAGCTCACAGTAAGCTCTAGCAACTTCTATGAAATGATATTCCCACAAAAATATCTTAAATCCAAATATAAGTCAATTTTGTTTGGATTCATTCCTTCAGTTTTGACTTAAAAAAAAATTACAGCCAAATGGTAATAATGGGAGGTGTTTATTTCAATAGTTTTAAAGTACCTATTTTTGTTTATGCTAATGACCTTACATCACCAATAGCTGGGGGAGTCCTCGATGTACCACCACAATTGTAACATACCTGGAATTATTGATCTAAGCACACTTAACATGACCCAAGTTTCCCCAGATTATTGACCTTACAGACGCATTGAAGAAAAACTCTTCCCCCTGTGTGAGGAACCAGCCTCACCTTACCTTATTCTTCATTGCATTGGAGCAGATCATTCGGATCTCTACAATATCTTCTTCCTTATCTCCCATTCAACAATCATATCAGGGTATCAAGCCTATAGAGCTTGTTGATGGTGTCTGCTGGGGATGCTGAGTAGAGATTATCAATGGATGAGCAAGCCAATACAATCAATGATTGGGGTTGTAGGTTGGGAATTGCACTTCACAAAGAAAACTACACAATAATGTGTATAATTATTGATCAAGTCTCTTTATCAACATCTTTATGAAGTGGTCTCACTTTCAGACAAATATTTGTTTATGCTTTCTAAAAGCAGCCATTTCTTTTGGAGCTAGCCACTGAGTAGTGCTCCCAGTCTTAATGACAAAGGCAGACACATTCTACTTCACCCAGCAGTCATGATGGTTGTCAAACAGACACCATCAAGGGTCACAACTTGATACCCTAATATGTTTGAGTGGAGATAAGGAAGAAGAAGACTTTTGTTTAAAAAGCTGTATTTGGAATTTTAAAAAGTAATTATATTGAAAAGTCTACCTTTAAGAAACCTAATGGCATGGTAACAGAAAGATAACAAATCTGTAAACTGAAACCTAAGATAGTTATCTCTTGTTAATTATTCTTGGTTTTATCTCCAGAGAGGGTCTTTAATTTCCATTTGTAATGTGGTAGCCATTCAAATTTCTCTTTAATTGGAACAATCTCTTATTGAAGGATATTGGTCACAATAATAGAAGTTAACAACAACAATAAAAACTGGGTTTTTCCTCTTGCCATAGATTTTGCAAGCTCCCGTATTTCCCACCTCAAGCTTAAACTTTGTGTATTTACGGTTCATTAATCCATTGGAAATCCTCTACTGGTATCTTTGTTGTTTTTTTTTACACCAAGCGGAAAATTCCATTTCCTAGCTCTCTCTCTGTTCTTTCCTCGATTATCTTGAAAAAAACTCTTGGACTACTTTAACATCCCATGAGATCAGAAATGAAAGTTGTGGTGTTAAATTATAGTTGGAAGATTGGATTATAATCTCGGGGAGAATCCTCTATAAGACCAGTGTGTCATAATAAAGGCTTTTGTGTGTGTGTGTGTGTGTGTGGAAGATTGGATTATTAGGCCCCATATTTTTTCATTGCAGTAAGGACAGTAGAAGTTTGATTTATTTGTGAAAGAAACACTCACGTCTTATAATGTTTTCATTTGTTAAGATAGGATTATAATACAAGAAAATAAGACCTAATCCAAATAATTTAATGGTGTGCGACATTTCGGCAACAACATTGTCACCATCATCAGACAAAAGAATAAATATGATTTTATTCTTTTGTCTGATGATGGTGACAATGTTGTTGCCGAAACGTCACACACTAATAAATTATTTGAATTAGGTCTTATTTTCTTTTATTATAATCTATAATCCAAATTGTGCTTTATCATTTAAGATAGGATTATATCAATTCATCACCACATTCACTGCTGGTGAATATTTTTATTCTGGGAGGTTGTTGTCAATACTTAAGGGAAGTTGTGTTGAATTATAGCCTGTTAAAGTAAATATGTTGATTGGGTTGTGTGTGTTGATTTATAGAGGTTTCTTATTGTATTTTGATAAGGCAAACTTTGGATTATCTATATATATAAAAATCAATGTTTGTATGTATGTATGTATGTATGTATGTATGTATGTATGTATGTATGTATGTTTGTTTGTTTGTATGTCCGGTATACAAATTCGCAGTAGTTCACTAATTCAAACCAAAATTTCCATACATAGGTAAAAAAATACGGGGAAGACGATAGGCTATTTTAAAAAATATATAAATAAATTATTAAAACTATATATTCAAATTATTCTACTTAGCTCACGAACAGCACCCTCTATCAAAGATTAGATTAAATTATGCTGATGCAAACAAATAGATAATGCTAATAACAAACAATTATAAAAAAATCTTTTCTAAATATATATCACTCGGGTAGATATGCACACAGGTCAATCCTGGGGCGAAGCCCGGGTCACCCGTCTAGTAGATTATAAACACAAGGTCGTAATAAGACCAAATCCAAATAAATAATGTGTGACATTTCAGTAACAAAGTTGTTAGTCATAGTTTAATGAATAGCTTAGTAATGAATACAAGCAGAATGGAATTTTTGTGTAAAGAGAGAGAATTTTAGAGAGAGAACACATGTTTACGAGGTCACTGCCTCCATATCCTGGTACCATTAAAAAATGAGCACCTTCTTTTTTAGTGTAACAGCCTTTTATGTGTGTCTTATTATAATTTATTTATTTTGAGATTTATGGACTATATTTTAGGTACACACAGTTAGCTTTCTTAAAAATATCTTCAGCTGTCTGCGTCAATGATGCAAAAAAATAAAAACTCGCAATCTCAATAAAGTTTAGTAATATCAAAAAGACACACACCTATACAGGGTTAAGTTTCTTGTGCCCTTTCATTTCTCTAGCTTTGAGGCTAACATGCCTTCAACAGAAGCACACTAAGGCATGTATAGTTAGCTGGAAGTTATAATTCTAGGTGCTCCTGGTGAAAGGCGTGTTAGCCTAGCTAGGTAGTAGCTAGAGAAGTAAAAATGGTGCAAAGAAACTTAACCCTGAATTGTAGAAATTAAACTCTTAAAATCACGATCATTAAAACAATAATAAACAATAAGAGGAGCTTCTTGTGTAGATTTCTTTATTACCGCAAGCTTTTGAACAGAACGTTCTTCAACGGGCGTGGATAGTAAAAACGTACGTTTTTACTATCCACGCCCGTTGAAGAACGTTCTGTTCGAAAGCTTGCGGTAATAAAGAAATCTACACAAGAAGCTCCTCTTATTGTTTATTATTGTTTTAATTAACCCTGAATTGCTTGTTGATATTACTAAATCATAAGTCTGGGGATGGAGGTTTATTGTAAATCAATTGAGTTTCTTAACAAACAGTTGTGTGACAAGTATTACAATTACCCACTTCCACACAACTTCCTGGCCCAATTCAGGGGCTAACTGTGAATGGATGGTTAAAGATTTGTAGATTGTGGGGAGAGAGATTGGAAGAATTTTCTTACCCATCTCTTCATTAGAAAGATCCAAATTTCTAAACCCAAGTGTGCTAGAAAAATTATCAAGATCATAAAAAGAGGGGGGTGAAGTTTGCAGATTTTAAGTAGAGAGAAATGAAGTAATCATATGGAAGTTTGCAGGATACATCCTCTTAGGATTATTGGGAGATCCTCTATTGACTGTGTGGAGGGATAAAGTAGACAGACCATGGAAGGATTGGTTTGATAATCTACTAGAATGGTGCCTGGAATTAGAAGATAGGAAGTGGGTAGAAGAGGGTGACATTCAACATTGGCTGACCTCTGTATTGGAGATGGCACTAAATGCTACAAATTGGTGTTTAACATTCAATCTTTGTGATTTCTTGCACCATAGAATAACTTCCAGTATAGAAGTCCACAGAGTGGCCATAAGGTATTCTGCTAGCAGATTCTCTACCGTCATAGTAAGGAATGTTGAGATGGTACAGCTGTGAGTGAGCCAACAGTAGATGTTTGGAAAAAGCTCTGTGTGGCTGAGGTAGTGTAAATTGCTACCATTATCATCCCCTCCCTTCCCTATCTTATCTGGCAGGATTAGATGGGGACCTGCCTGCCTGCCCTACTGGGATTCCTCCACTGTCTATTGCCAGTGTCAGGGCAACACCTTGATTGGTGCACTTTTTGTTTGGTTTCTCAAAATACACAGAGTATAAACCTCTTTATATCAACTCACTTTAGCAGTTTTTCTAAACCCAATCACCTTCTACATTAATTTCACCAACTATAAATCAACACACAGACTTTAATTCAACTGAAAATTCTAATCCCTTGGGGGTGAACTGTATATATACCTCATTATAACAGCAACTTGGTTCCGTCCTCATAATTCTAAAGTCTCTAGTTACATTATGGTTGTTTTAATCATGGTTATAGCAACATAAAATCTTGGTCCCAAGTTTTATAACATGGTTTAACTAGCTGCAAAAACTGGATGCCATCCTAGTTGCCTCTCTAGTTACATTACGGTTGTTTTAACCATTGTTATAGCAACATAAAATCTTGGTCCCAAGTGTTATAACATGGTTTAACTAGCTGCAAAAACAGCTTCTAATCCCTTGGGGTGTGGAATTAAACAGGTTGGTCAACTCTATATATACTTCATTATAACAGCAACTTGGTTCCATCCTCATAATTCTAAAGTCTCTAGTTACATTATGGTTGTTTTAACCATGGTTATAGCAACATAAAATCTTGGTCCCAAGTGTTATAACATGGTTTAACTAGCAGCAAAAACTGGATGCCATCCTATCTACAATATAGTAGACTCAGGTCATTGACAAAGACAACAGCAGCTTTCACCCAACTGTGGATTCTTGCCTTCCTTGTCAGTCCAACACTGGCTTCTGAATTTGACAAAGTTGGTGGTTACAGCCAGTCTGCTAGATGGCCAATAGATGAGGCATAGTTTCATTATGACAAGAGAGGTAGTCTTTTTTTTAAAATATTTTATTCCATTTAGACATTTTTGTCATCATGTTTTGTTACTTGCACACACTGGTAGGGTTGGGCATTAAGCAATTTATTTGTGTTTTTTAATGTAGATATTTTTCACTAAGGTTGCTGCACTAGTTGTAAAAGTTTGCCTGCTGCTACTTAGCATTTCCCAGAAACTTCTCTCTGCCCTCCCAGAAAGGTGAAAGTTCCCAAGCAAACAGTTGAAGCGGTCCGTTGTCCGGTAATTTATATTAAATTGCAGCTTCAGTGTATTGAGAAACTCTTGGGTCACAGATGACCCATTTTGGCTACAAGATTGTTTGTACTCCCTTCTTTCATTCTAGCTAGCTTGGTGTGTAAAATTCCTATATGAGGTTGTGGAATGTAAACGGTGTGTGTGCAAACAGTTTTTTTGTTTATAATTGTAGTCATTAATTGTCAAATTAGCTTTTATAATATATATTTTTAGCTTTTAAAGTAAACTCTTGCTGTATATTTTGTTGCAGTTTTTTTCCCTTCCTTCTATTTTTGTTCAAAGATGTTTGTTGAGCATACAGAGAGTAAGGCGATGGTTTGTAGTTCTTTAAATTATTAAGAGTTTTTAAAGATATATATTTCTAATGGTTTATATTCTTCAAGTTGAAATTTGTGGGATTTATTATTTTATGATGTTGAACACAAGGTAAATAGTTGGTGACAATTTCAGCAAGAGTGTTGTTACCATCATATACGGAATGAGAGGAGAGATCCTGAACTCTTTAAAATAGAATCCTCAAGTGATGGAATCTACATTGATATTTACTTTGGAATTCTTCAGCTCATAAGAAGACAAACTTCTTAGGTCCATTGAAGCCTTTCAAAAATGATTAGGTACAATTTGGATTATAGATTATAGCTACAAGGTATTAAGACCAAATCCAAATAAATAATGTGTGATGTTTCAGTAACAGGGTTGTTACAGAAACTTCACACTATTTCTTTGAATTTGGTCTTATTACTTTATCTTTTTAATCTATAATTCAAATTGTACCTAATCATTTATGACGTTGAACATATAAAAATGGCATTCAAAAACTCAATGTGCTCGTTGACACTTTCACTGCTTGGGAGTCTAAATGAACTTGTATTATTTCCCCCCTTTTGTATATTCACAAATAAGATGCACAATGTTAAAGATCCTTAAGCATCACTAGCCAGTGGCCACCACCAGTTTTTTTTTTTTTTTTTAGAAAAAAGTTTATTATATTTTTATTAAAATCTATAAATGGGGGGGGGGCTCCATCTCAGAATGATATGTCTATAAAAGTTTAACATGGTACTTTTTAGAATTATGATGTTAAATTGATTATAAGGTAACAAGGTCAAATGAATAAATAATGGTTGACTGAGCTGTTATCGAAACATCGTCCATAATTTATTCATTTGGTCTTGTTACCTTTATAACCAACCTGAAATAATCCCCGTTTTGTAATACAGTGAACTATGACTATAATTAACCATGGTCATAGTGAACCAAAGGTTAAGTCCTATTGGGGTTTGTTATAGAGCGGTTTTTACTGTATTTCTAATCTGTAATCCAAATTCTACCTTATTAAGTTGCTGCTAAACACAAGGTAATAAGACCAAATAAATAAATAGTGTGTGACGTTTCGGTAACAGCGTTGTTACCATCTTCTGATAAATTCACTGCTTTATTCTTAACAGGCAAAAGGACCCTTCTTGAGTTTCCTATTCAAACTGAATGTTATCAGTGATCCAACATGTGAATGCCGCTTAGATGTCGAATCACCAGAGCATCTTTTAACTTGCCCTCTGACTAATCAAATTGTATGCAAATACTTTGAAACATTACCAAATTGTCTTAGTGTATATACTCTATCTCATGAGAACTTTGTTAAGTTTAGAACTATTTGTACAATAATTTACAAAACCTTACTAATCCATCGTGTAAATAATTAATCATATATATGTAAATAATACTAGCACAGCACAATAGTCCTTTGGACTTCGTGCTTTTTGTGACAATAAATAAAAAAATAAATCTTCAGACAAAAGTACTGAATGAGAAATTTTACCACTAATTGTGCCATATCCTTATTAAGTTGGTGTTATAGAGGGAGGAGACTGTTATATAATGAGTTTCCACACATACATACTGTAGAGTATTATATAAGAGAGTAAACTTGTGAGAGGAGGGCAGTAGGAATGATGGTCTATATAAATTGATATTCTGTTTTTATTGAAGGTGAGATGGCACTCACTCCCCTCCCAAAATAGTTTTTTTATTTATAATAAAATGTGGAGACTCAAATGTGCTGTTTTATTTTGGGATTTTTACTGCCCCCCTCATCCACCTTTAGGTTAATAAAACCACCCAGGAATAAAATGACAATTTTTGTTTGTTTGCTGACTTGTTTGTTTCTTTGTGTTGCCCGGGGAATTTATAGATACTGTTGTAAGATAAATGCATTAAATGCTCTCTACAACTTTGCTGATAATAAAAAAAGAAGTCTTATCTCTAGAATGTTGTTTTGTTTAATATTCAACACCTTTAAGTATTTGAAAGTTGCAGTGTTGAATTATAGTCAGTTGAATGAATGAAATTTGGGATTTATTGGGGGAAAAAACTGTTGAATATTAAAGTTGGTTGAATTAAAGAGGTAATATATGGTAAAAATGTTAGTATGAAGATGTCCGAAGGTGGCTAAAACTGTTTCCCACCACCTGTGGCAAATAAATTAATCAGGAAGAAGCACAGCTGGGGGTGGTAAAGTCTTGCTTCTCCTTGTTGATGGATAATCCTCTGTGTATGTTACTTGTTCTCCATAATACACAAAGTTAAATAAAGAGGAGTCTAAAAAAGATCCCTATAGATCTTGCATGCTCATTTGAACACCATCCCTGCTATAAAAGTGATGATGGCGTAACAATAATGTTATGTACTGGCACATAGAATGTACAGCTAAACCTTGTTATATAACTTGACACCATGTGTGCCGTTATATAACTATGGTTGATGATAAAGCACAATTTGGATTATAGATTATAGCTACAAGAAATTAAAATGAATCTTTTGTCTAATGATGGTAATTACGCTCTGTTACCGAAATGTCACATTTTCTTGTAAACTACGGTTAACATAAATTGGAACTGATAATATGAGAATTATGATGTTGCTGTGTTATAAAAGAGGGAGCTGTCTTTCTTCTTTCTTATCTCCACTCAATCATACCAGGATATCAAGCAGAGGGAGGTAGATGGGGCATAGTTGTAGAATCTATTTAAATGGGAGAGGTAGCCTTTTTATTGACACACATCGAATATCGTTTATCTTAAGTTTTATCTATATAAAGTTCAAAATTCTACTTTAGCCACCAGTGACCTTCCTCTTATTGCAGGCAATAAACAAAACAATAGAACTAGCTGGTGATGGAGACCTATGAAATCTCTTGGTTCACCTCTTTAAATATCTACTTTAATAATTGCCCTTTCACACACCTGTACTATAGACTTTTAAGTAACTAAGACACCTTTATTGGCAGCTCATGTTATAATTCCTCTTGTAGGTTATTATCAAGTTGAAGTTATGGGACAAGTTGCAGAGCCAAAGTGGCTTTTAGAGAGAGGTGTCCTCTTAGACATTGTTAAAAATGATCAATGTGTGGTGATGAAAACTTTTCCTTTTTGTAGAATGGTGTCTACTCAAGGAAGTTCTAATGATTCATTAGACACCACGTCAGGTTTATCTCCTATTCACATTAATACACTCATAGGGGGGGAGGGGACAAAACTTAAGGAAGTTGTACCTTTTAGAATGTATATTGGGATTCAGACAATAACTCTGAAAGAATATTACAGTGGCCTTTATTGAAGACACACAGGATAACCAAGTATGAACAAAATTGCCTGTCTTCTTTAAAAAAAAAATAGATGACCGGGCAACACCAAAGACTTTCCACTTCCTTAATTTTTGTCCATGAATGTATATGAATATTAATAAAAGAGTGAATTTTTTTCTTTCTTATCTCATAAAGAGTAAATGAAGTACCTTAAAGGCTTTGTGCTTGAGGACCATTAACAAGAAAGTCCCTGTCTTTAAAATATTTTGAATGTTTTGGGAGAAGAGGGAAGGTATCACATTGTGGAGAGTGAGAGACAAGGAAATCCCACTCTAAAGAAGGAGAGAGGGGAGGTTGGGTTGCCCTATAAACCGGAGGAAGTGAAAGATATTGTAGGGGAGATAAGCAGGGTTGTGTGGGAAGTCAATGAAATACAGCTGGCTGGGTAAAAATAATTGTAGTGTTGTAAGCAAGCACAGGTGCTCTCCCAGGTTTGGAATGGTAGAGTTTCCTACTTCTGGGGTCATCTTGTATTGGTCGGTCCCTCTGTGGGTGGCCGGCAGTCATGCTCTAGATGTGTTCTCGCAGCTGGGATTAATTAAGTTGGTGTGTGTGTGTAAATTGCCGGGTCTATGGCATGTGCTAGGCTAGGAATGATTCTTATCATTATCAAAATCACAATACAGTAGAATGATAAGGCACAATTTGGATTATAGATTATAAACACAAGGTAATAAGACCAAATAAATAAATAGTATGTGACGTTTCGGTAACAATGCTGTTACCGAAATGTTACACACTTTATTTGAATTTGGTCTTATTACTTTGTGTTAATACAGTGGAATATTGTAAAACAGCCTCTTTTATAATCATTTGGTTATAACATCAAAATTCTAAAGTTTAGTTTTTAAATTCATACTATCTTAACTGTGGTTATAACAACATAAAATCTCAATGGATGCTATAGCGATATTCAACTGTAGCTTTAAAATTCAGTGGAACCTCCTTCTTACAAAGCAAAGAGGTTTTTCCCAACTTTGTCCCAAGTTATAGCAAGGTTCAGGTGTTCCAGTAAAATGTGTTGTTGGAAAGCTGCAATCATTATTTAAGCCTTGCTCAACTATACACAGTACCATGATAAGGCACAATTTGGATTATAGATTATAAACACAAGGTAATAAGACCAAATAAATAAATAGTGTGTGACGTTTCGGTAACAGCGTTGTTACCATCTTCAGACAAAAGTACTGAATGATCAACTTCATGTGACATTGTCACACACTATTTATTTATTTGGATTTGGTCTTATTACCTTGTGTTTATACACAGTATCAGTTAGCTGTTGGGTGTCACTGAGAGGTTTTGCGCTCAATTCCTATCCCTTATTTTAGAAATACAGCCGATAAACTTATTATTTCTATTGCATCCTATCGCTAAAATTTGTAATGTGTTTCTTATGATACTTATTTATTAAATATTATTTGCCTTGCACAGTATATAAGAAAAATAGTCCAATACAATCGTAGAGCAGCTGTCTAGAGATTGATTTGCCGAAACTGCTGAGAGGGTTCACCACTGATGATGAGCCAAACCTTCTTGGCTAATAATTTTTATCACTGCAATAAGGTCTGTAGATATTGCCAAACAAATATTATTACAAATAGCACCCAGAAATATCATACCTAAAAGTATGAATAAAAGTGTACTGAAATGATGCGGAAAATAAATAGAAATGATGTATGTATCCAAATGATGATTCTAGTTGCCTCTGTGAGCTTTTATGTAAATATGGTAGGTGGGGTGTTTTGAGCAAATAACAATTGCCTTGTCATCCTGACGTTTGTGTTCCCACATAGTATAGATTGTGCTGTATTGAGGAGGGAGTTGGTGTAATTACAGAGATCCAATGAATCTCACCTTTATCATCAACATATTTGCATAAAAACCTGGAAATAACAGGAGTTTGGAAATTAAATGATGCAAATATCAAATTTATAAATCATTCGGAAAAGGAATTATAAACAATATTGAGGTAAAGGGTTTCTTTTAATTTTGATTTTCGCAAGCTTTCGAGCAAAATTTCTGTTCTTCAACGGGCATATACTTCTATATACAATATCAAGATGAACTTTGTACAGTAATAATTGTGGCATGTGTGGGTGTGCATCAAACTGTTTACAGCTAAAATATTAGATATTATAATGGGATGAAATATATATTAATTTATAGATAATTTGCCAGGATGAGTATAAATCAACCCCCCCCCCCCACCCCTCAGCTCTTTGCCTGGAGGTTCTGTATACTAGTTAGGCCAAACAGAGATTAGACACTGTCAATTCAAACAAACACAGGGTAATAAGACCAAATAGTGTGTGAGATTTCAGTAACAGTGTTGTTACCATCTTCAGATAAAAGTACTGAATGAGGAAAAAAATCTCTGAATATTTTTAATTAGCTGGTGCTGTTAACAACTGAGTTAATAAGATTCCTATCAGACATCTTGTTTACACAACTGATAACAACAGTACTGGCTAATTAAAAATATGCTGCAAAATATTTTTATCATTCATTAATTCTGTCTGATGATTGTAACAATGCATTTACCATTTGATCTTATATCCATTGTTTAAAAAAAAAAAGGCTGTTGATTTTTTTATTTTACAGAGAACTGGCACTTTTTTAAATTATCATTTTTATTGAAATAATAGACAATTACAAAGTCCTCTGGAATTCCTTAGTTCATCTTGTTCATGATTCCATAAAGATATTTGTTGTTTGGTTGGATCTTAGTGGAAGTGGAGCAGCTGGTGTCTCTGAGAAGTTGCCTTCCTGTTTAAACAGCCTTTAGGGACAGGATGAGGTACATTTTGGATTATAGATTTTGAAACACAAGGTATTAAGACCAAATCCAAATAAATAGTGTGTAAAACGTTTCAGTAACAGCGCTGTTACCAGAAATGTTACACAGTAATTATTTGGATTTGGTCTTTAAGGACATGTAGTAAATGATACGTAGGGGAAAGCCTATAATATATTATGATGCATTAGCACACCATCTGTTATCAAAATTCAAAACTATTATAGATGGTATGATTCTTTTTAAAAATAATTTCTACTGCCCTTACTGCAATGGAAAAATGGGAGGGCCTGGCTCATCAGTGGTGAACCCTCCCAGCGGTTACGCCAGTTTAATCTACCATGGACAATATATAATTGATATAAATCTATACAGTCTTTCTTCTTCCATCCAATGATGTGTCCCATTGTAGAGAAAGTAAATTTTCCCCCCAAGTGTGTAGTTTGTAATCTTAATTGAAGACGTAAAAGTCAGCCCCTGTTGTTATTTATTTAAAACGTAGTGAGAATTGAGATAACTTTATCTGCCAGCCATCCCTGCTGTGATAGCAGAGTCTCAGTTCCTTCTTGTTACTGGTGGCAATCTCTACTTGGTGTCGTTATTCCATGATTTGACCACTATACTCCATAGGCGGTTTGTTTGGGACATGGACCCTACTGGGAGAAGGATTGGTTCTAATGGAATGGTCTGGGGGAGAGGCAAACAGGAAATGAGAGTTGGTCAAAACAAGGTGAAATTCCTTGTATCGCAAGTGGCTCCATTACATGGTGGTTGTTCTTCAGAAGGTTTACTTGTTTCTGGAACTCTTGGTTAGTGATGCCTCTCTCCCCTTGAAGATCTTAATAGAGGGTGTTTTATAACATAAGGCATTAGTGCACCATCAAATAACTTCCTACTCTTATACAAGGTAATAAGACCAAATAAATGAATAATATGTGACGTTTAATTTGGTCTTTTGTTTGAGGATGGTAACAATGCTGTTAACAAAACATCACACACTATTTATTTAGATTTGGTCTTTTTATCTTGTGTTTATATTCTACTAGCCGAATGACCCGGGCAACGCCCGTGTTTTACCCGATTGAATGTTTTTATTCAAATACTATTTGTTACAATTATAAATTGGCGCCTTAAATAAATGCATATATTAGTTAATAACTATAGCCTATGTGCTTTATCTGTCTATGTACTGTTGGCTTCCGTAGGCGTCTCTTACTGGGAAAAAGAAAGAGAGGATTCCATTTAGTTATTAACTAATATATGCATTTATTTAAGGAGCGACCCGCTCCAACACAATAGTTACAAAAATGAAAAAGCGAGTGGGGGGGGGGGGGGGGGGGCAAAGGTGGCGTGATCGTAGCCAACCAATAGGAGAGCGCCATTCCAAAAAAAAAAGCAAACGGTGACAGAGATGAAAACTGAGGAATTGATGACGCTCGTAACTGTATATAGAATAATCCAAATTGTGCCTTATCAACTTCCTATACTCACTTTACTGCAATGGAAAGATATTGGGAGGACCCGGCTGTTCAACTCTCCCAAAGGTTTTGCACATATACCCCTCAATATTGTGTATTGGGATGTTCTGCTTATATATCCGATACTTTAAACAAATTCTTGGTGAATTTATGGAAAGTTTTAAAAATGATATGTATACTATAAAACCTCGTTATAACAAATCCTAATGGTACGGAAGTTTTGGTTCACTATATAGCCATGGTTCAGTATATTATAAAATGGGTATTACATTGGGTTTTCTATAAGGGAAGGTTTGCTATATATATCCCTGGTTTGTTTTATCAGGGTGTTTTACTGTATTATTGTATCAATACTTGCATTGAGCAGCTTTACCTTGTTACATAAAATCATCTTTCTATTTAAATTTTACAATATCTTATCATATGACACAATTTAGATTACAGGATGATGATACAGAAAAAATGATGAACTACAAATGGTAGGAGTAATGGTGTTATTGAATGGGCCCGGCAATTGTTTATATCTTTCTTTATATTGTAGGTTGAGGTATAAATATTATGAAAATCTGTTTTCTGTTATAACTTGTATGGCCAGCCTCAAATAATCTTTATTAATATATACAGTTATCAGCGTCATAATCAAGCAACAATTCTTAATTCTGTCACCGTTTGCTTTTGTGAATGGAATAAATACCCAAATATGGCCATTTCTCATAACCATCGGTGGTTCAGTGGTAGAATGCTCGCCTGCCACGCGGGCGGCCCGGGTTCGATTCCCGGCCGATGCATTTTTTTTTTTACAATTTTTAAAACTCATTTATATACGTATACAAGAATGACATCCACGGCGCCAATTTATAATTGTAACGAATAGTATTTGAATAAAAGCATTTAATCGGGTAAAACCCGGGCGTTGCCCGGGTCATTCGGCTAGTTTTATTATACAGTAGAACCTCCATGAGAGGACACTCTCGCTAGAGGACACCTCTCCCTAAAGGACACTTTGGCTCTGCAATTAGGTGTCCTTTACAGGGAGGTTCTACTGTACTGGAAAATCCAGAGAGAGTGGGGGTAAACCCAAGAAAAACTAGGTATCATTTAAATGGCAATTCACCATTATTAAATAAGTGTTTCACGGAGCTCTAACATTAGAAATTATTGATTTTTTAAGATTAAAAAAAAAAAAGGGACTCTACGAATACATTTGTCATTGTAGCCTAACTGGCTTCTTGTTGGGTTTCATTTGGGGAAAATGGAGAGGGAAGGCTAATGATGGGGCAGAGTAATGGCTAAGCAGAGATTTAGCGTGGCCAATTAAAAGGCTGCTGGGTCCGTGGCATTAAGGGAGCGAGCCTGTTGCGAGGTCCTGCAGATCTATAAATAAATATAGAACTATTGATCCCTGCCACATGGTCCCCACCTTTGGTGAATTGGCCGGAGTATGGCTGCTCTCCCCCCCGGGGTGTGTTGCTGCCCCAGGGTGGGGCCAGCTAGTCTGGTGGTGGCTGTTCCTTGTAAGTCCTAGTGAACCATCTCTTATTACAACATTATTGCTGTCCTGGAGTAACTCAACTCAGTTTTACTTATTATTTTTTAAATTGGTATCAAGCAGATTTCATTCTTGACCATTGGATTTTTAACATTGACTTCTCCAAAGCTAAGCTGCCAAGGTTATGAGGGTGTCACAGTTATTTTAACAGTTAAGGGCCATTTTCCCCACCCAGGTGTAACACACTTCTGGTCAAGTGGTGACATTGTTTAGAGGAAAGCTATTTCACTACCTTTCAAACAATGCTCCCCATCATTCCATACATGGATGGCAGGATTTTTACGCTCAAAAATTTTATGGTGTTGTTATAACTATATATATACTATAATTTTAAGGATTTGAAAACCTGGAAAATCTTAGAATTTTGTTGTTAATATAATTTAAGTTGCTGTTTAAAAAAAAAGATGTTAAAACAAGATGTCATTGGATTTGTGGTCTTATCTTGCGATTCTATAATCCGCTGAATTGTAACCTATCAGGTTCATTATTTGCTATCCATCTTTTGTTTGATAACTTGTCTATCAATCCCACCTCTCCAACTTTGGGAATGTGATCTCAAATGAATGGTTGAAGTTGCTAAAAGATTTTAGTGGAGCTCTCTCTCACAGAAACTCCCCATACATTCTTAAGGAGTTTGTACAGAATCTTAATCCATTCTTTGATATATAAACAGAACAAAGTAGAGAGTTATGGTAAAAACTATAAATGCTGATGACTCCTTCCCCCTTTTTTTCTCTCTCATTGCAGTGTAATGATAGAGCAAAATTCACAAGATGAGAAAAGGTCAAATCCAAATTATTAACAGTAAAATTTCGTTATAGTGAACCCTAATGGGATATAAAGTTTTTGGTTCACTATAGCCATGTATTTACTCTAGCTCCATGGCTCACTCACTATATAGCATAACTAATATTGGGGGAATATTTTAGATTTGTTATAAGGGAAGGTTTGTTTTAGCAGGGTTTTACTATATCTGGATTTTGTTTATTCATCTTGTGATTCTTATCTGTAATCCAAATTGTACCTCATCGTCATAGTAAGACATTATTTGTTGGGGAAAAACACTCATGAAATTTCTACATACAGCGGGCACATAATGTGTAGGGTAAAGGTGATTAATGTGGGAGAGAGGGATGAATCTTCCCTGAGATGGCTGCTGGTGAATCGACAGTTTGGATGTGACAAAATGGCCGTACTCACTCATTTGATGTTGTCAACCTGGTTGTCTTGTGCATGTTTGTTTGTATTCTCTTTTCAATAACTTGGAGGTTGGTGAACTTGTTTCTTCCATTTGGGTAATGACACACCATGGGATTCCACTCAATTTTTTTTCTCCCCCCATTGTTGTTGTTAGAGAGGCCCTCCATTGTTTTAACCTTTCCCTACTTTTTACATTCTACTTATTTATTTCTCTCTCTCCAACATTTACTCCCCAGTTATACAGAGATTGTCTTAGCTGTTTGATGATGAACAGCCATTCCTAACTTTAAAGCCTATTTCTTTATAACGCTGAATTTTGTTTTTTTAAAATTCCACTTGATAAAATTGGGTTTAAATTTGTGATGCAAGGAAAATTTTCCTGTTCTATGTATGAGCAAGCTATTTAATTTGTGAGATATTCACACACAAAAAAAAAAATGTAGCTTCCTATACCAGTATAAAATCTATATAAGATCTTCAATATTTAGCGGATTGTAATTTGTGAAGAGGATCAAAGTGTTGACTGCAGCATTGTGGGAACACCCACTCTTCTATTACAGTCAGACCTTGTTATAACAACTTGATTATAATATCATTATTTTAAGAAAAAGGCATCTCCTTATCGTGCAACTGAAAGTTGCTGATGGCTTGCTCCATCTATCGGAATAAATATCAACTATTCTATCCTATCCACGAGAATAGTTGATATTTATTCCGATATATGGCGCAAGCCATCAGCAACTTTCAGTTGCACGATAAGGAGATGCCTTTTTCTTAATTTATGCACCTTATCCCAGTACAATATTACATTTGTACTATTTTTCACAATATCATTATTGTCCCCAGTTTTTTAAATTCCAAGGCTTTTAACTGGTTATAACAGCAGCATGGTTATAAGATTATAAAAAAAAAAATCTTGTTCCAAAGTGATGTTAGAGTGAGGTTCAATTATATTTTTAGAATTCACAAATATGTGGGCAGCAATTTTTTAATATATATACATTAGATGCTTCACATTCTTTAGATGACAAGATTTTAAAAAAGGATTGGTTTACAACTAGGCCCTACTCCAATTAGACAGGTTTCTTGTTTATTGAGTTTCACTGGAAAAATGCAAAAATCAGTCCTAATTTCCAGTTATTTAGAATTAAAAAATATGTATTTAATAATTATCTTAATCTCACAGATGTGTAGAAGAAATTTTAATAGAATACTACAGATATTTGGAACAAATTCTTGGTTCCTCGTAGCACGTCCCAATGGGAGGTGTAATGTGAAGGCCCGAGATTATATTGTTTGCCTTTAACTCGGCCATCCAATGTAGGCAGGGTAATGTGGGGTCTCCTCATCTTTATACCATCATTCCAATTAATGGGTGGGTGTATCACTTAGGACAGCAATATATTTTTGTTTATAGCCCCAGCTAAAACTTGAGACTATCACATAACCAAGTTTCTGTTATTACATTCTATATCCTTCTCATTTTGCCCTCAAATTGTTTGTGCTAAATATGATGTAAATGACAAAATAGGAAAACTTGTGTCTTTATGACTCTGTGTTGTTCCATCCCACAGAGATGAAGTAGCAAATGGAAAACTTGTGTGTCTTCATGACTTGTGTTGTTCTATCTGAGAGATGACAACCCTGTGTGGTGCAGCTAAGGATGGGGCCAAGGTCACCACGGTGGTGGCCACACCAGGCCAAGGCTCGGACCGGCCCCAGGAGATTGCCTACACCGACACCAAGGTGATTGGCAACGGCTCCTTCGGCGTGGTGTACCAGGCCCGTCTCATCAAACCCACCCCAGATGAAGTCATTGCCATCAAGAAGGTCCTACAGGACAAGCGCTTTAAGGTGAATATCCATCTCTACACACTTGGTAGCCATCTAGGAAGTGAGGATGGTGGAAACAAACTCAGGGTGTTGTTGCTTTGTGTAGTTGCCAACTTTGGTGTCCAACAAGAGGTTGTGAGAGAGAGAGCTGATAGTTTTTAAATAATTCATCATACACTCCCTTGTTAGGCTTTATACATTATATAACCAAGTGGAATATTCATGCATCTTTAATTGGGTAAAGAGAGGTATAACTAGTATAATTTTCCTACATTACTGGATCTCTGATGGGCTCCATATCATTTGGCAAGCTTTCTTTCTTGTTATTTCTTCCTTCCCCAGTATCAGTTTGGTGATTGTTGGATCGGTGGTTCAATCAGATGCAGAATAGATTGAAATATATAAGTTTTAATATATCACGACATAGCAAGCAGCCAGAACAAGGGAAGACAAACAGGAAGTGAAGGGAAAGGTACAGCGCCTCTAGTGTTGATGGTTGGAAGCTCCTCAATGCCACGTCGTCCCGTGACGTAGGCGCGCTGGATTTGAAGGAAGCACACAGTTCAGCAGTGATGAGTATCAATTTGGTCAGTCTCTTCAGGTATTCACCCTCCTCTCTTCTGCTGATACATGAGAGTTCCATGGGACACCACGGCTTAAAACATGGCTCTCCTGGAGGTGATGGTCTCTTATCACATGTCATGAGGAATCTTTCAGTTTCTGATGAGAGACTACCTTCTGGAGAGACTGTGCCATATTTTTATAGGTGAATTCTCATGGGAGACTGACCCTATTATCTCAGAATTAAAGCTCTAAACCGCTTTAGGACAGGTCAGGGAAGGTGTGCAGAGCTGATGAAGTTATGGGGCTACACCAAAGATCCAAATTGTGCCTGCAACGTCCCACAATCAATGTCCCATATACTAGATGACTGCCCGCTGTACAAATTCAATGGAGGAATCTCCAATCTCCATTCTGTCACCCCGGAAGCCCTGAACTGGCTGAAGGCCTTGCCTCTCAGACTTTAATGACCGATATGTCCTCACTTCTTTTTTCTAGATTTAATTCATTTTGTCTCCTCTCTAATTGTAAATACGCTGCTGTATCACCTCATAAGCATAAATAAATAAATAAATTAATTAAAGCTCTTCAGTGTTGTCAAGTTTCAGCCTCTCTTTCATCTTGGTTTTCCTTTAACTCCCGTAGCAGCACTGCTGTTTCAGTAACACTTTAGTAACCTCTTGACTCTGATGCTATTAGCCTTCTAGGTTACTAGATAGTTGGTGTTATTACCTCGTGACTGAGGGGAAGTCTTTGGCACCTTGACCGTTGCTTTATACACCTGGTGAAATATTCACCATGATTGTCACGATCCCTACCACATGTGTACTGGGGAATTGGTAAAAAAAAACTTGATTTAAAAAAAAAAGTATGTATAAAAGGGAACCATTTCAAAATTGTGTATTTTAATTTGTGATCATATTTTGTGATGCTCTATTGTGGCGCTCCAAGGTAATGCTAACATGGGCTGTGTGTGTCTCCAGAATCGAGAGCTGCAAATCATGCGGCTCCTTGACCACTGTAACATAGTCAAGCTAAAGTATTTTTTCTATTCGACCGGGGAAAAGGTAAGAAACTTGCTCCGCATGCTGTGTATTTGGTTGGGTTATAACTTGTACAATTATAAATAGCAGTATTTTTGGTATTGTTATAGTAGTAAACCTTCCTCTCTGTTATAAATTATAAATGTTGATTTGTCCTTGCCTTTTAAATAAATTACTGTGTCATTCTGAAGTTTGTCTTTCCTAATTTTCTACATTACAATATCTTCTTCTTTCTTATCTCAAAGCCATGATAATCATGGTGGGTAGTTAGCAACTGCTTTTACTGTAAGCGCACCACATGTCTACACATGTGAAAAACAGTTCGACTTTGCACTTACAAATGTGTCAGAGCCCCGTTTGGTTACTTGCACTCGCTGGTGGGGTTGGACTTTGCAAGAATCAGGAGCCATTGGAGCATTTTTTTTTTAAACAAAAAAAGTGTCCAATGCGAGAATCGAACCCGGGTCATAGCGGTCGAAAACCAACGGTTTAACCAGCCTTCCACCGACATTACAATATCATAATTGCCAGTTGTTTCAAGTGATGATTGTTATAGTGAGGTTCAACTATACAGTTAAATCACATTATTACAACCTATTTTATAAAAGCAACTTGGGTATAAAAATTCCCAGTTGTTTCAGCTGTGATGATAACATAAAATCTTTGTCTCTAGCGATGATTATGTTATAGTGAGGCTCAACTATATTATATATAAGTTAATAATCAAGAGCATTCATTTTTAAACATCTGCCATTGTGAAGCATCCTAATTTGTAGTTTTAAAAAGGTTAATGCTAATTGAATTAAGGCTGGGGGGGTAAATGACTTTTCTAAATCCGCTAACACTTTCTTGGGTTAAATGGCAGGAGGAGGGTTCACTGAGAGAGATGATTTGTTTGCCTGGGTTTCTCAGCCCTCACTTCAAATTGTCGGCACTGCTCTCATTAATGAAGGGGTAATTAGAGGTCAATTAGTTAATTGTGTGCAGAAGGAGGAGGTGTTCCTGAACCTTGTGCTGGAGTACGTGCCGGAGACTGTCTACCGGGTGGCCAGACATTACAGCAAGTCAAAGCAGACCATCCCTATCTCTTTCATCAAGGTGAGAGATTGCCTGCCTGCGCTGCGCAGAGTGTGTGTGTGACTGTGTGGGTCTGTGCAGCTCTATATGTATCAGCTGTTCCGCAGCCTGGCTTACATCCACTCCCTGGGCATCTGCCATCGCGACATCAAGCCCCAGAACCTGCTCTTGGATCCTGAAACTGGGGTTCTGAAGCTCTGTGACTTTGGCAGGTCAGTGTTGGGAAGTACATGGGGCGGGAGAAACTTAGAAGTTACCCCCAATCTGAGCTCTCCATTAAATTTTTTTGAAAAAATAAAAAATAAAAGTAAACGTCTAAAAAAAAAAATGCAATTGAACTTAATGGGTACACTTTAAAAAGAAAATAAGACCTAATCCAAATAATTTATTAGTGTGTGATGTTTCGGCAACAACATTGTCACCATTTGTCTGATGATGGTGACAATGTTGTTGCCGAAACGTCACACACTAATAAATTATTTGGATTAGGTCTTATTTTCTTTTTTTATTATAATCTATAATCCAAATTGTGCTTTATCACCTTAATGGGTACACATTCTTGTGCATGAATGGGGCCTTGCACTTTGGCCTTTGTAGATGGTGGGGAAGAAACCTATGAGCACCTTAATGTGTAGATTATAAGGATTGGGAAGTGTTAACAAACCTTGTTAGGATTCCCTTGGTTGCTTCAACAACCACAATAATTGTAATATTAGCTCCTACACCAAAATGTTTCTCAATGTGCTGCTAGATGACAAGGTGCTGTGCAGTGCCAAGAACCTGGTGAAGGGGGAGCCCAACGTATCCTACATCTGCTCACGTTACTATCGCGCCCCCGAGCTGATCTTTGGTGCCACGGACTACACCACCATGATTGGTACGTCTACCATATCTCTCTCTCGTAGATTGTGGAATCGCTGGAGACCCGTTGACGATCTTCCATCAAACTCTGCAGCGGTGGTAGAGGCGTCATGTACATATTCTAACACAAAGCAATAACGCGCCATCTATACATATAAAATGAAAGTATATAAAAGCATGAATGTTTCTTTTATACATAATACAAACTTCTACTGCCCTTACTGCCAATATATTTTTTCATCGCAGTAAGGACACTAGAAGTTTGTATTATGTATAAAAGAAACATTCATGCTTTTAAATCCTTTCATTTTATATGTACATATTCATTGTACATTGTGTATATTTTATTGTATTTTTTATTATAATAATCATCATCATTGTGAATTTTTCATATCTACTTAAATAGTGCGGACTGTGTTGTCTATATTTTGACGGGATGTCAATAAAACTATGTTATTTGTCTCTCACTTTGATGGACAACACCTTTGTAGTATAGAGGTGGGCTCTCACACATTGGCCATGCAAACTGTTGGTTTTGATCGCTATGACCCGGGATTGAAACCTGCATTGGGCACTTTTTCTAATTGAAAAAAAATTCTCCAATGATCCATTTTATACAAAGGTCCAACCCCACCACCGAGTGCAAGTAACCAAACAGGGCTCTGACAAACTTGCAAAGGTAAAAGTCGAACTGCTTTTCATCTGTGTAGACATGTGGGGCACTTGCAGTAAAAGCAGTCGCCAACATCTACCCACCATGATTATCATGGCCTGTCTCACGTGTACTTGGGATAAGTAAAATTAGAAAAAAATTGTACCTTAGCATTTGTAAAAATGGTAATTTTGGGGGTGGTGAAAACTGTCCTTTGTAGAGAGAGGTAGAAGGAGTGTTCTCTACTGTGTATCTTGTTTTTCTTAATAAAATAATAGAGATGGTGTGATCTTGTAATTTAAAGTTGGACTTGTCGCCATGGTACAGATCAAGGTGGTCATAGATTTCTTGCTAACTCTGTTGTTGTTGTTTCTTATCCCCTTGTGTAAAGATTACACGAATTCCATGAGTTCATGCTCCTCGAGCTGTTTTATGATGAGCAGCGGCCTCTCCCAAAGGTCCTGTTTAGTGCATCTAATGCAAGCCAAAATGTGTTCTGGAGCTGCAGGTGACAAGCTACATTTTGGGCAAGTGGTGTAGATTTTGTTATTATTTTCTATCTTCAATGGTTTGAGATGGCCTGTTCTAAATCTTGTTGTTTGATGCTGTCTATTTCTGATGTTCAGAGCTCCTCCTGGGTTCACTCCACTGTACCTACTGTGCTTAGGTGGGATCCTCCAGTTCTTGTTTATTTTTGTTTTGGCTACTGTTTCTATTTCTTTAAAAGTAAGTTTATTTTTCTGTGGCAAGGGTTCTTTTGTGCCTTTTTTTCGCTAGCACATCAGCAGCTTCATTGCCTTCAATTCCAACATGTGAGGGTATCCATTGAAGGTGAATTTTTGAGTGTTCTCTACTGTGTATATTGTTTTTCTTAATAAAATAATAGAGATGGTGTGATCTTGTAATTTAAAGTTGTTGCCATGGTGCAGATCAAGGTGGTCATAGATTTCTTGCTGTTGTACTATTTGTCAGTGTGTGTATTACAAGAATGGTGTGTGTGTGTGTTTCAGATGTGTGGTCGGCAGGCTGCGTGTTGGCAGAGCTGCTACTGGGCCAGCCCATCTTCCCCGGGGACAGTGGGGTGGACCAGCTGGTGGAGATCATCAAGGTGCTGGGCACTCCCACCAAGGAACAGATCCGGGAGATGAACCGCAACTACACGGAGTTCAAGTTCCCCCTCATCAAGGCCCACCCTTGGCAGAAGGCAAGCTCCGCCCGCCACAGCTGGCCTTCTCTAGACCAAGGTGTGCCGCAGGTGTTCAGAACACGGACCCCAGCGGACGCCATAGACTTGGTGTCCCGACTCCTAGACTACACCCCCTCAGCTCGCCACACCCCCCTCCAGGCCTGTGCCCACTCCTTCTTTGATGAGCTGAGGGAGCATGGGACCCGTCTACCCAACGGCCGGGAGCTTCCCCCGCTCTTCAACTTTACTGAGCAAGGTGGGTGATAGCCTTCAAACCCCATTTTAGAAAGGCATCTTGTTATTGTGCAAGTTGCTGATGATGGCTTACATCATCTATTGGAATTAACGGGGGTCGGTGGAAGGCTGGCTGGTTAAACCATTTGGTTTTCAACTACTACGACCCGGGTTCAATTCCCACATTGGACATTTTTTTCTGTTTAAAAAAAAAAATGCTCCAATGGCCCCCGATTCTTGCAAAAGTTCAACCCCACCAGCGAGTGCAAGTAACCAAACGGGGCTCTGGCACATTTGTAAGTGCAAAGTCGAACTGCTTTTCACATGTGTAGACATGTGATGCACTTACAGTAAAAGCAGTCGCCTACTTCTACCCACCATGATTATCATGGCCTGTACCACGTGTACTAGGGATAAGCAAAAAATAAAACTGGAATTAACTTTTCGCTGAATCAAAAAACGATTCCTCAAAATACCATTTGATGAATCAAGAAAAGGCAAGAGCTTGTATGCACTTTAGGCTGTTGGTCAGTGTGGTGCAGACCAACAAAGCTGGTCCTCAAAGCTTCCATCAAAGAACCGCTATTTTAACGGGAACTCTATGAACATTTTGAGCAGAAAAACTTTTTCTTTCTTTGGGTTGGTAATCTAATAGAAAGGTCTCTGTAAGTGGTGAGATGGCTGGAATAAGGTGAAATATGGGTGTTCATTATAGAGCATTACCAAAATATGAAGTAAACAATGAGTAGATGTCTCCACTATCAGGACTTGGAGTGTTGTACCTCAGGGAACATGCTGGGTTGATAACAACAATTTTAGATGGAACATTGCAAGCATGGCTCAATTAAAGGATTAGTTTTTTTTAATCACTATATATATAAGAGATGGTGTGCTATATGATGTATTAAGGTTAATTTTATTTTTTAGCAAGTTGCTACTGACCTTAGAAGTTCCGACCTAGAGCAGCAGTATCAGGTTGAAATAATCTCAGTATTGGGTCTCCTATAGAGTCTACTGGGGTACATTTATATTGGCCTCTGCCAATATTCATTTTTGTTGTTGTTTTTTGCTTATCCCTTGCCATATATTATGCCAATATTCTAAATTGGGGGATGCCTAAACTTTCACCACCTCATTGTACACTGATAATATAGGTGAGGTTATTACTACTTTGTACACAGCTAGTATAAATGGCATCATGCAAGGTTTTCATTCTTGCAATTCCCAACTCTTGGACCTTTCAATTGATAAGGCACAATTTGGATTATAGATTATATATAGTCACAACCGTCTTTCCTCAATTCCTCATCGCTGTCACGGATGCGCGCGCATCATCATTATTATTATTATTATGTTATTATTATTATTTTATTATTAATATATAGTCACGACCGTCTTTCCTCAATTCCTCATCGCTGTCACGGATGCGCGCGCATCATCATTATGATCATTATCTTCTATAGAAGCTTCTATCTTTATAATTATGTATATTTACAAAAAGTCAATTCGCTCGCGCCTCTAGCAGTGAAAATGAGGGGTAATACCAGCTGACCTAATGTACATGTAAAGTTTGGAGCGGGACGTTTCACAAGAGTGACATCCACGGCTCCAATTTATAATTGTAACAAATAGTATTTGAATAAAAACATTAAATCGGGTAAAACACGGGCGTTGCCCGGGTCATTCGGCTAGTAGATTATAAACACAAGGTAATAAGACCAAATAAATAAAGACTAAAACTGATGTTTGATGATGGATTTTAAAAAAATGTTGATTGGTGTCTAACTAGTGTTATAATCCTCTATTGATTACATTATGGATTTGTAACCTATTAAGTGATAGGGCTTACACTATATATAAGAAGTTCACAGAAAGACTCAATCCTTTCCGTTACAAATCCATCCCACTTGTGTTAACTGAATGTGCTGCCACCTACCTGGCAATCATTCATTACATCTTCCTTCCTGTCACTTGGGGGAAATTGATTAACTTTCTATAATAATTCCCCCAAGTTACCTACTTTACAAAAGTTATCAACAGGAAATGCCTATCTCTTGGGGTGTTGATTAGTTTTACCTGTATATGCATTAAAAATGTGTCGAGTTTTATATTGTGAAACATTTTGCTTTAGTAACAATTTAGATATGTAAAAAATATATATACATAAATATTTTTGTGTTGGCAATGAATTATTTTTTCAGTTTGAGAACCAACATAAGAAAATGTGCCACCAGTATGATTGGGTCTATTCTCTGCCACAACACCCAGTTTGTCTGGCTTTGTTCAAATGTCACTTTCTCAGGTCCTTTGATTTTTGACCTGGGATCAAATCCAGCATTGGACACTTTTTTTTTCTGAGCAAAAAATGGCTTCAATCACTCCCAATTATTGCAAAAGGCAAACCCCACCAGTGAGCTCAAGTAACCAAACACATAATTGGTTGTGAAAAAGTTGAACAGCCTTCTACGGGTGTAGACACCTGGTGCTCTTGCAGCCGTCTCTAACTAGCCACCATGATTAGCATGGCCTGTACCGGGTGAATTTTAGGATAATAATTGAAAATAAAATTGCATAAAACAATAGTTTCTTATATATTTAATGGAAAAGGCTCTCTTTACCGAGAAGACAAGGTAGATGTCAAAAATGAGCTTTCAAAGGCTAAATATGTTCTTTGAATGTATTTAATGACATCAAATTTAATCCAGGAAATCTTACAAAAGTGAGAAAATGCTCATTGTTATGTTTAAGTGATGTTGGAAGGAAATTAATCTTTATTTTTCCATATAAAAAGTCTATTGTGTATTTAGATTATTTGTGGGGCACCACACACAGTGGTTAGTTGGAGTCGTGTTGCAGTCAGAGGCTCATATAGGGAGGTTTTAACAGTACTTTGACTCTCTTGTTGGTAAAAAGTGTTTTAAAAAAGGTGGTTTCTTGGGTTTCAGAACTGAAGATCCAGCCCTCCCTCAACAAGAAGCTCCTGCCGGGTCACATGCTCTCAAAGGTCCTCCATGACAACCCAGAACAGTCGACGTCAGAGGGCGGGGTGATTGATGCCGAGATAGCTGACCTCCCAGCCAATAGGAATTCACCGCCCTGAGGGTGCGTGTGTCCGCGCCCGCCGTTGCTGTCTGTACATAGCTCCTCCTCTTGTGTAAATAGCCTCCTCCCCCCCCCCTCCCTCTTCCTTCCCTTATTCCTTCTATCTCTCTCTGCACTAACAACCAGGTGATTCCACTGTACATAGGTCCTGTGCCTGCTGCTGTACATAGACAACCTCTCTCTCTCTTAGTTCCGTAGCCGTGGTTATGTGAATTAGAAGCTATTTTTATTAAAAACCTAGCAACAAGAGAAAAAAAAAGAAGAAAAAAGCCTACAAAAAAAGTATATATTATATATACAAATTATTATAAATATATATATATATATAAATATATATATAATGCCTAATTGTTATAACCCCACCATTTTCATCTGCACCCCTGCCACTACTACTTTAGCCCCCTCTCCTCCTCCTCCTTTAGTTTTAATTTATTTGTGTCTGTGTATCCCATCCCCCTATAAATATGAAAAAATATACTTTACCGGGCTTTTTTTTTAATTACCCTCTATTTTTTTTACAAAAAAAAAAGGATGTTTTTCTTCATATGCAACTTTACCAATGGTATAAATTGTACAATATATTTGCATATATAAATTATTGTCTTGGATGTGTACACACACCGCCACCAAAATATAGATTTGATTTCTCTTCCTAAATTATTACTAAGTACATATTGCAGTGGTTTTTCTTGTTTACATAGCTAGCTTTTTTTTTTTTTTTTATAAGGATGCCATTTTTTTTTTTACAAATATATATATATATTCTAATGCAGAAGAAAAAAATGAATTTTTTTTTTACCCACTTTTACCTTCCTCTATATCCTTTTCCTTTTTTTTTTTTTTAACACTCTTGACTCTTTACTTTAAAAGAAACTTGTATATTTTTGCATAAATATTATTATTGGTTGATTTTTGCTGCAATGGAACCACTGCTAGAGTTTTAAGAGATTAGATTTAAAAAAAAAAAAAAAAAATTGTTTAAAGAGAATATCCTTCATTGTTGTTCCACCTATCTTTATTGTTGTTTTTTTTTTTTTTTTTTTACTCAAGCTTTTTTTTTTTTTTTTTGTTCTTGCCCTAGCCATACATATGCAAGCCTAGGAAATACTTGTGTTTGTTTGTGGCCTCACATTTTATGGGAGGAAGAATTTTCCCCTCCTCCTCATCCGACCCCTTTTCCTCACTTTCTCTGACGATGCCTTAGCAGATGGTGAAAGGAACCTTCGGCCCCGGCTTCCTCTAGGTATTTGTACCATAAATAAAAATTAGTGGTTTGTTTTTAAAACTTTTTTTTTGTCTTTTTTTATTATTATTATTCTCCATTCCCTATCATCATGTTTAACTCTATTATTATTATTCCCTCTCTCTCCTCTTTGTTGGCTAGCCATCTATTATTCACATTTATCTCTTTTATTTCTTATTTTAGTCACTTTTGGTTGTCTTAGTACAGTAGAACCTCTCTCTCTCTCTGTAATGGACAGTTTCAATGACCAAAATTACCATTTTTACTATTTAGTATTTCTCTTGTAAGAGGACACCTCTCTTTAAAGGACACTTTGACTCTCTGCAATTAGGTGTTGTCCTTTACTTGGATGTTCTACTGTATTATTATTTATTTTATTTTTTTTTTACCTTTTTTTTTTTTAAGAATGGTTTTGGGCATTGTGTGTGAAAGTTTTTTTTTATTTTTATTATTATTCTAATTATCCTTGTATAACTTTTTTTTTTTCAAGTTCTCTTTTGCTTTAGTTTTTTTAAAAATGTAGATTATAATGTTATATTATTTTTTTTATTGAGTTGATTTTTTTTTTGTTTGTTTACTATATTTATATATTTTTTTAGTTGGTTTATTAAGTTTTTTAATTGTAAGTTGAGGAGGTTTGGTTAGTGTGTAAAACTCCTTGTTGAAATGTGAACTGGGGAGAGATAGAGTGACAAATCATCCCTTATATATTGAACCTAGAATTATTTGGGTAATGTTAGAATCCCTTTGGTAAAATTTATAAATAAAAGATAATTCATTGAGGGAAGATTTTCTTTTTATCATGACAATATAAGCTTTCGAGGCGTAACAGCTCTTCTTCGATAGATATAACTACAATACTAAAATTTTCTTCTTATAAAATGAACAAAATTTATATATATTTACATACAAAGAAGTAGGAGATATGAGATAGATATGCAAATAATAATTTTAACATTATACATTATTATGCCCTGTGATTTTTCTATGTTCTACAAGTGCAGAATTCTCAATTTTTATCCCATTTTAGAGCATATTCAACCTGCAACCCCAAACTACATTATTGACTCATCCATTGAGTTCTACTCGTTCCCAGAAGACACCATCAACAAGCTATACAGACTTGATACCCTGATATGATTGAGTGAAGATAAGAAAGAAGATAAATCCATAGATTTGCCCGACATATAGGATAGTATAATTCCTGAACCTCCTAACTACATAATCTCCCTCTTCCCAATTTGCATCCTTCCTATAATAAAACATAACCTCAATAGAGAATCAGCATTAACTAATAATTCACAGTTTTTTTATTATTTAACAGCATCCTGTAAATTAATATTTGCATATCGATCCATCTCATATTTCCTACTCCCTTGTATTTATATATATTTAGATTTATTTAATTTCTTAAAAAATTTAGTATCGTAGTTATACCGTTGAAGGGCTGTTACATCGGAAAGCTTGTATTGTCGTGATAAAAAGAAACTCTGTGAATTGTCTTTCATCCCCATATAGATAATATATTTAGAATATTGGTGATACCATAACAGATGTGTACATTGACACTGTAGTCTTCCAAAAGTTCCATTAGAGTTTGTTCTATAGCCAGGTTTTATCTTAATATTAGTTATTTTGCATTTGAAAAAAAAAAAAACTTCGGTTAAATTGAATTAGAATTTAGATCCTGATTATGTACAATTTGGATTATAGATTGGAAACACAAGGTAAATATAAGACACCAAATCCAAATAATCAATAGTGTGTGATGTTTCAGTAACAGTGTTCTTACCTTCATCAGACAAAATCTGATGATGGTAACAACACTGTTACTGAAATATCACACTTGATTTATTTTGATTATATTTCCTGGAATTAAGTTGAATTAATGAAAAAATTACAATTATTGATATATGCAATTATTTAAAAAAAGGTATAGTTTATTTATTTCCTCTCAAATTTACAGTGTACCATTCGAGCATAAAGCTCACGAGTCACTTTGTCGTGGATGTTAGGCATCAAGAATTTCTAAAAATGGCCTTCAGAACTGACTGGAAGGTCACAGTTCAGGTAGAGTGAAGTCCAGGTCTTTTATGTCTTGGATTGAGATCTCCATCAAATTGGAACAATTCTTGTATAACTGGATTTGGATAGTTTATAGTACACTTAAACCAAAAGGTAATAAGACCGAATCCAAATTGAATTGTTATTGACATTTCAGTAACAGCATTGTTACCATCTCATCAGACAAAAGTACTATATTAATTTGGTCTTGTTTACCTTTTGATTCTAATCTATAACCCAAATTGTAACATGGTGCACCAATTTTCAAGCTCCTTCCCCCCCCCCGCAAGTATGATGTAAAATTACCCAAACTTTTAGGTGCTTGTGTGCTTACAACAAACTGTTACTTTAGGCATGCCATCTGTATTTCTAGAAACTCTTTAAGAACGAATGTTTCTATATAAAACTGCCTCCCCTCTATTTCAATTCCTTCAAAATGCTGGATATATAATATGTGAAAAAATATATATATATGTCGTGATCGAATGGAAGGGTACAACCGTTATGCTTACAATCTCCAAGAATTAGTTCCAGCCAAGTGAGCAGCGCACCTGCGACGTGCTGTAGCATTCACCTGCAATGTCTGCCACGTTTATTTTTGTACCGTTTAAATAGATGGATGAATTTGCATATTTACATATTAACACAAGCTTAACATATTTACATACTTATTTTGGCGAAAAGAAATTATACATCTTGATATTATACAAATTATGACATATATATACCGCCTTTGCCGGTCCCAAGCCCGTATGAAAAAGGAGGAGGGGGAGCAGTAACAAGCTCACTAAAAACCTGGGCTCAGCTGGCCCGGCTGATAGTACCCTGTAAAGGCTCCTAATCCAGGGATACAGGATGAGCAGCGTTTGTACTCCATGTTAGGAGCGGTTGCACATGGTGTCTGTTCCTCATGTCACCATTTCTTTTGGAGCTAAGTCGGCCTGCCACTGAGTAGTGCTCCCAGTCTTAATGACAAAGGCATTCTACTTCACCCAGTCATGATGGTTGTCAAACAGACACCATCAACAAGCTCTACTAGCTTTATACCTAATATGATTGAGTGAAGATAAATAAAGAAGAAGAAGATATATATATAAATATATACATATATATAAATATATATATATATACATATATATACATATACATATATATATACATATATATAAATGGTCACAGATATTGATATTAAAAACCAAAATGGCATTTCCTGACTGCTCATATGTGCATTTTCGATGCCAGAGCGCAAAATATCTTTGGAACAAGCTGAATCAATGTTTAGTTTATTTTTGTTCCACTAGCTCTGCCATCTAAAATGCTCGTGTAAGTCAAGAGGAAATGCCATTTTTGTGTGTTTGTTTGTCAGTCCAGTGGAACAAAAATCAACTAAACGTTGACTTAGTTGTTCCAAAGATATTTGGCAAAACCAATTCCTTAATAAATCAAGTCAACCATGTATGTGTTTCGGGCTGTTGGCCCTCATCAGCATGGTGTAGACTTTACCTCTATGACAAGAGGTTTGGTCTCGGAGGCTATGGGTATTTAAGGCCAAGTTTGCATAAAAATGTTTTTCATGTGGAAAAATGGTCAGGTGTTGATATTAAAAACATATATATTAACCAAAAAATGATAATGCCAATTCTAAACCTGCAACCCCAAACCACATCATTAACTGTATTGGCTTATCCATTGATGAGCTCTACTCAGTAGACACCATCTCAAGCTCTACAGGCTTGATACCCTGATATGATTGTTGAGTGGAGATAAGAAAGAAGATAGAAACACAAGGTAATTTATTTGGGCTAATTATTACCTTCTGTATGTGTTATAAACAAAACAAATACAACATTAGAACCGTCTGGTAGATTAAACTGGCGAAAGTGCTGAGAGGGGTTTCCATTGATGAGCCAGGCCCCCAATCTCCCAATGTTTTCATTGTTGCAGTAAAGGCAGATAGAAAATTTGGGTGACAAGACTAAAATAAATAATATCCTTTTTGTGGTAGCAATGCTGTTATTGTAATACAGTTAAACCTGTCTATAGCGCCCTCTCTTGGGATTCACCAAAATAGGGTGCTATAGTCAGGCTTAACTGTATATCTATTTTTGGATGTGGTCACCTCTTATATTTTTAATCTAAAATCCTAATTGTATCTCTCGGCAGTAAGAAAGTATTTTATATATTTTAATGAGGAAACACTATCTCCCTGATAAATGTCTAAGTACTGACCTGTATCATTTACAGCTGATTCTCTATTTAAAAATTGATTCCAAAGTCTCCAAGAACTACAAAGGACCTTTTCATTTCCAAAATTACAATTTATACTAATTAGCAACTTTTTGGTAAAGGGGTACCTCTCAACAAAGAACAGTTTATATTATTAGAAAATTACCATTTTTACTAATTAGTCACTCCAAGAGTAATGGAGGTTCTGTTGTTGTTGTTTCTTATCCCCTTGTGTAAACTATACACAAATTCCATGATCTCATGGAATTGGGTATAGAGGTGCAGCTTTCGTTGATCATGGCACCATGATCCAGGCACACTTTGGTGAAAATCTGACTTTGCCTGTAGTTTGAGACCGTTCCTAAGATGGAATCCTTTGCTTGCCGACTCTAACATGAGTACAGACACAGTATCCCTGGAGTTGGACCCTTGCTGAGGTCTATCAACCAGGTCAGTTGAACTCAGGATTTTTAAAGAGGTTCTACTGTGTATATATATACTCATGGACAAAACTTAGGGAAGTGGAAAGTCTTTGTCATCAGTCCTCTTATTTTTTTAAAGGAGAGAGAGAGATAATTATGTTCACACTTGGACTGATGAGTTCCATAGCCTGAGACCAGTCTCCAGGTGAGTGTTTCTAATTTGCCATAACTGGTGTTGTCACTGACCACAATCTAACTATATTACAGATGGTCAATAGATGTAATCTTCTATTTTAATGGTAGAGGTAATCTCTCTCTCTATACAAGGAAGCTGTATACTTTGGTGGCAACATCGGGCTAGAGAGAGTTTAAAATAGGAAAACCTTCCTTGGGATCTGAATCAATTATAATCCCTTTGTAACACAATATAATGCGCCTATGCTTATAGAACAACATTTAACAAGTTTTACCCGCAAATATTTCTTTTTACAAAATGAAAAATCATAATTTTAATTATTTTAAGGAGAAATAACGACTATTCCTATCCTTAGGGATGAATTGTGAAGAGTAATGATGAAAAGAAAAATAGTGTCCAGAGATGGGATTGAACCCTTTTGTTTTTCTGTTTATCATTACTCTTCGAAATTCATCCTTTCATACTTCAACCTTAAGGATAGGAATAGTCGTTATTTCTCCTTAAATAATGAAAATTGCCATTTTTTGTTCTGCAAAAAGAAACATTTGCAGTAAAACTTGTTAAACGTAGTTCTATAATCCCTTTGTGTTGGAGCTGTGAGGGAAATAGACTAATACCTTCTCCTTGTAAGGAAAAATCCCTCCATGTGACAGAGTGGGAAGTTCCTAAAACAGCTAAGTCGGGAGGGGGTAAAACAGAGACTTGTATAAGTCTTCATCTTAATATGGAGATTGGCACTCGTTCTTGGAGTTTGTAACAGCTTCCTAAAGGTGAATCAACCTACTAATTAGGTCAATGAAATATGGGAGGAAACCATTATTTTTCCCATGATAATCCTCAATGAATGGGCAGACCAGGGCAACATTTAACCACCAGACTGGTTTGATCACCCTGGGGGAGTGGTGCCTCTTTTTAGATGCACACTATAATCTATTAAAATGTTATTATGATGCATTAGCGCACCATCTGTTATGAAAATTTGAAACTATTATAGACGCGTATGATTCTTTTTAAAATAATGCAATGGAAAAATTAATGGGAGAGCCTGGCTCATCAGTGGTGAACCCTCCCAGCGATTTTGCCAGTTTAATCTACCATACCGCTGTTATTTTGCATTTTTCGATCTTCCTTTTATAGTGATGTTATACTATACTCACAGTAGAACCTCAGTGTAACTGTTGCAGAGTCAAAGTGTCCTTTAGAGAGAGGTGTTCTATTATATAACAACTGATTATTAAAAAAAGATAATTTATGTGTGAGATGAAATCTGTCCTTTATTGAGAGGTGTCTCTCATGGAGGTTCTATTGTAATAGGATATTTACAAAATCATTTTTTTGATTTATTTTAATACTGTGAAAATCCAATTCCTAGAACGAGTATTGAGAGAAAAGCTAGCTATTCAACAAAGGCTTCCCTGACACTGTGGAAGTTACACTCATGGACAAAACTTAAGAAAGTTGAAATACAGGTCGAGGAGAAGAATCTATATTAATAAAATGCAAATTTCATAAGTGGTGTTCGCTAAAAACTTTCGTTACAATGCATCAATTTCGACCAAATTTTCAACATTTATGTAAAACGAGATGGAGCAGGTTTTGCTTAACATAAAAATATTTTTCCTAACTTTAAAATACATAACTTTGCTGTTATCGATAAAATACAAAAAAAATCAACAGAGTTAATTTTATTTATATATAAATACAAAAAAAAAATAAAAAAATTCAGCAATTCATTCAACTCAATCTAAAAAAATATTCAAAACAAGCAATTTTAAGATAACACCATATGTAAAACAGTCGGCCAAGAAAACAACAACGATATTACATCTTTCTCACATATTCACACACAATCTTGATTAATAATTAAAACTAATCTTTAACATTGTTTATTATACTTCATAATATATAATATTCGTTAGGCAAGCTTTCACTCGGATAAAACCCGGGCGAAGCCGGGTACACATCCGCTAGTATCTTTATATAAGGAAAACAATTGTACAAGCTTTCGGGCAAGATATTCTCCTACAGGTATAGAATGACCTGAGTGGCAATTGTTTTTGTCATGTCATGAAACTATATATATATGTCGTAGCTATCGTGGTCGAATGGAAGGACGTGACCGTTGTGCATGTATGCGTCAAAAAAGAACTTGTTCGACACTCGTGAGCGCGCGTGGCCGTAGCGTTCACCCGCGCGGCGGTGGCTCCCTCGTTTATTTTGTACAGATTTATAGATGGAATAATTTGTATTTACATTTTAATTATGGTGAAAATAAATTATATCTCTTGGGTATTATACAAATTATGACATATATATATTGATTACTAGCGGACGTACCCGGCTTCGCCCGGGTTTTACCCGAGTAAAGGTTTGTCTAACGAATCTCTCAATAAAGTGAACATTTTTTCCCGGTCCCTTGAAAAATACTCGATAAGTTGAATAAAATCAATATTAATTGGTTCCCTCGGTAATTGGAAGTTAAAGGAATAGTATCTTGCCTTGGAATTGTATCATTATTTTTGTCTCAAATAAATTGCCGTGTCATCCTGAATTTTGTCTTTCCTAATTTTCTACATTACAAAATCATCGTATCATCATGATAATATTTAGAGTAGATTGTTGAATTATAACAGATAAATTAGAATATTTATCTTGATTATTTTAAAGCGAAAAGTTATTTCAAAAATTTTATTTGCTAGAAACCTTCCCAGTACTATACTAAATAACTTCCCAAAGTTTCATGGCGTTCCAATGAGTGGTTTGGTCAGGCATAAAGGACAGACACACATACATTCATTTTTATATATATAGATTCTTCTCTATATATAGTGAATAATAAGATTATCGTTATCTTAAAACTTAAGGAAGTTTCATATTTTGATGTCGCCAGTCGTCTATTTGTTTTTAAGGGGAAAGATGCAATTTTGTTCACACTTTATCTCGTGTCTTCAATAAAGGTCACTGTTGTATCAAATATCTTTCAGAGTTATTGTCTGAATCCCGATATACATACTAAAAGGTAAAACTTCCTTATGTTTTTGTCCATGAGTGTATTTTGGTGAGGTGTAATGTTGAGAGGACAACACAAGTGACGCAGCAAAATCAACAAACAGCTTTAGCAAGACTAAGAAGTGGCCATATAAAAACCTTCAATAACTTCTTGAGATGCAATATTGCAGAAGCTTCTCCGGAACATATCATGCTCAGAACTGACAATAGAGGTCCTATTTTCCAGGCCTATAACTACCATCGCAAAATTGGAGAGGAGTGGACTTCAGGAATTGGTTTAACCATGGAGATAAGCACCACACAAGTGACACGGTAATTTGGATTTTAATCTCCTCGAGGTTGGCCTCCGAGGCGCCACTGATGCAAGAAGGGAAGTAAGACGTGTCAGGGCAGGATCCTCATGAGGGAACGTCTGGCTTCAGGAGAGAGGTGCTCCATAAAGGTGATGTTGAACTTCACCACCAAGTCTCCCCGCTTCCATGGCTCCTTGTGGAATGGGAGTCCTTGTCCTGGGACCACCTTCACTGTGGAGGGATTGACGACTTCCTTCAGTAACAGTGGGATGGTTCCTCCGTCCAGCAGTGGAACCGACACTGTCACTCCGCACAGGGCCTGTGCACAGTATGTATATATATAGTTAAACCCTCTCTATAACGCCCCCCTATAAATAGCGCCTTCCTCTCTATAGCGCCCGATTTTAAATACGTAGTACGATACGATTTACATTAAAAGTGACCTATCTATAGCACCCTATTTTAGTGAGTCCCAAGAGGGGGCGCTATAGACAGGTTTAACTGTATATGGTATAGTGCTTTGTCTTCATTTCCTGTATAGGATATTGTTATGTTATAAGCTTTATATTAATTTATGTCTAACTGGCTTTTTCCTTATTGTTTGAGGAAGAGCATTGCTCAATCTAAATATTTATATGTAATTCTACTGTCCTATAATCTTATGTCCATAATTTACTTGAAAACCATTTCTGAGATTCCACCCTTCAGTGAAGCCTATATAGGCAGAATCGTCCAATACAGTATTAGAGCTCTAAGACACCAGGGTTGATGCCACGGCATCAGCTTTGCAAATTAAGAACGCCTATCCTTAGAACTTGGTTTCGGGCTAATGGCCTTCGTCAGTCCAGGGAAGGCTTTAACACAGGATTAATGAAATCTTCAGAATTTACTAAATATATGTTTACACTCATGGACAAAACTTGAAGAAGTAGTACCTTTTAGCATGCATATTGGATTCAGACAATAACTCTGATGTCTTAATTCGTTAAAGATATTTGATACACAGTGACCTTTATTGAAGACACACACGAGATAACCAATCTTTTACTCCTTAAAATAATAAATAAATAAAAAAACAGACGAGACCGGCGATATTAAAGACTTCCCACTTCCTTAAGTTTTGTCCATTAGTGTAGCTAGTATAGTGGTTAGTCTGTTGGTTTACAGAAATTGTCGATAGATGGCGCCTGTGTCATAGCAGAACCCAGGCGCGCAGCCGACTCTTTCATATTTACATATGAGTATATTTAAAATATATCAATAATATCTTACTTCTTTAATGGAAATGGTAGCATAGTAGATTATGTTGGTTCCCTCTCTTTTAAAAATGGCGTGAGGTTTGTCTCGTATGGTGAAAATAAGATCTGCGGGTACTACGCCTGGTCCTTGGTCGCCTTCTTTTGGGAAAGTAATTTTGGTTCCTTCTTTCCATCCAGGCTTCACCTCTATGCTTAAAACCTTCGTGGTCTCATACGTTGTCCGTCGATCTGGATTCATAACCTTCTTTGTTATCTTCATCTTCTTCACACATCCCGTCAGCAATTCTTCCAGTGATATGTACAAGTCATGATTGATTGGTGGATCCTGTTTTTTTGTTCGTCCATGTACTGGACGGTTGGCTCGAATATTAAACAGATCAGTTGGATGTCCTCCAAAATCAAATGCTACATCAAAATCATCATCAAAAGTAAAATCAAAGACGTTATTTGTACCGAAGAATTCACGGAAAATGCTATGAGGATCGTTGAAATTGAAAACACGTTCTCCAAAATCGGCACCAGCACCAACTCCCCCTTTTAAGCCTTCTTCGCCAAATTTGTCGTAAACGTCACGCTTGTTCTTGTCAGATAGGACTTCATAGGCCTCACCGATGTCCTTAAACATCTTCTCGGCATCTGGAGCTTTGTTTTTATCTGGATGATATTTTAAGGCCAATTTCCTATATGCTTTTTTAATATCTTGATCAGTCGCATCTTTACTTACTCCAAGAATTTTATAATAATCTTTCCCCATCATTCATACACTTTTGAAAGAAGCCTTTATAGATATCGATGTAGCTTGTCACAAAGTTTTGGATGCTACTCTTGTAAAAATGGCGCTAGAACATCATACTTTAGCGAATTATTCTTGATGGCAACAATTTTTGAGAAGGCTTAACAACCGCTTTGGAGGAATGAGACTGCTTTTGTGGGGATTTAAAAATACTATAACAATCCTAAGCTGTTTGAATTCTAGCGAGTCATTTCTTCTCTTCCATTGATGGAATGGCGCCAAAACTATCGCTACTGAGAATATAGAATATTTTATCTGCAGTTTACAGGTGAACTACCTCTGTGTAATGGACATCACCTAATTGCAGAATTAAAGTGTTCTTTAGTGAAGTGATATCTTCTTACCCGAGAGTTTTTGATCAGTAAAACTGGTTTTGGTGATGAAAACTTCCTTTTGTAGGGAGGTGTCCTCTCATGGAAGTTCATCTGTAATAGCTTGGTTTTGTAGTTTTGATTGGTTTTTAAAATACACACATATATATTTATATATATATAATTGTATGATATAAAAATTTTAATACAAATATTTGGAGTGCGATCATTTAATTTAGTTTTCATTTTATATACACGATGCCTATATAAATAGCCTTTGCCATTTTACTGGCTTGAACAAATTTTTGGTAAATTCGACCATTTCATAACATCAACATCCTACGAGAGGTTTTTTTTTTGTCTGAATTTTCCAAAACTGGAGTTGCGACTCATTCTTTATCACCGCTAGTTAAGTTTTTTTGCTAGAGTGATGCACCTTCAGTGCGTCCCACCATCTGATTATAAAATCTTGAAAGAAATATTAGATAAAAATGTAACTAATCCTGCAGAAAAATAAAAAATAATTACTCTGTTTCAACTATATCTATCAACATCTAACTTTAAAATTCGAGACAAACTCTATCAATAGATATGTGGCTCCCCCATGGGAAGCCCGCTTTCATTGACAGCGGCGGAGATTGTCATATTTCCGAGAGATTTAGATAGATGGATTAATAGTTTTGAGGTATTTTATATAAGAAAATGGTATAGATATATAGATGATGTATTTTTACGAATTCAAAAAAATAAAATAACATCAGATTTTAGGTACTCTAAACAGGTATAACCCCCAAATCAAATTCATCATGGAATTTGAAACTGAATCAGTATTTCCTTATCTAGATATTCTCATTTTAAAAACTGAAAAGAAATTCTAGAGTCGACTATAAACCTGTTGTTGTGTTGTTTATCTTTTATAAACTACAACTTATATATTTATTATTTAATTATAATTATTTATTTATTACACACATTTAAATTTAGTAAAGATTAATTATATATTTACAAAACACCGTCAGTCTATTGTTCTTAATTCCATTTCTTATATTCACATCACTTCTATATTTCACACTATTCTACATATTCCTCCCTTGTTTAGTTAGTATCTAATCATGTCCTTAAATCTAGAAGGAACATGTATTTGTCTTCCACTTCTAGTGATGACAGTCTTGTTTTCATTCTCATTAGGTGATTCATTTGGGTATAAACAGTCCATATCAGATATAGCAATCTGCTCTTCTGGTACAATATCTTCTAAGGTTGCTTCTTGTTCTGGTAGATACCTTGAAGTACTAGGAAGTTCCATTCTAATTTCTGGAGTCTTAATCAAAGTGGTATTCAAATCAATTCCTTTGTTAAAATCTTGTAAGACATTGGCATGTCTTAAATGCTTTGCATTCCTAATGATAAAGCTACCTGTCTCAGTATTGACTAACTTGAATGAATTTGGAGATATAGTCTCTAGAATGATAAATCTTTGGTTGTCATAATTTGGTGTCAACTTGCTTTTCATTTCAGTGTTTGCGACATAAACAATATTACCTTTCTTGAAGTCATGAGGCAAGGCCTTATTCTTGCTATCAGCATATTTCTTCATTCTTTCTTTATAGGCTTGATTATGCCCCATCACTTCTTTCAGATCAACACATAGTCTGATTTCTTCAGTACCCTTTTTTGGAACTGCCACAATGTTTGAGATCCATTCAGAAGCTTCATGGACTTCCTCAATAATGCCATCTTCTATCATTTTGTCTAGCTCTTGATTGATGGCTTCTACCATTTTATATGGAAAATGTCTGCATCTCTGAGCTACAGGAGTAACATTTTCTTTTAGAGTTATTTTTTGACTATAACCCTTCACATTTCCTTGACCTTGAAAAAGGTTCATGTTTTCTTGTATCAAATTATATATATCCTTCGGAATAACTTCCTGTTGAATATTCCTTATTTTTGTTCCACGCTTTATAATTTCTAATTCGAAACTTGCTTTCTTTCCTAAAAGAGGTTCTGCTTTACCTTCAATCACAAAAATCTGTTCCTTTATAGACCTTTCACCCCATGAAACATCTGCAAAGAAATATCCACAACATGGAAGAGGTGAAGTTTGTCCATAGGCATAAAATTTCCTTTCTGTACCATTTAAAGTTGGCATTTGAGATTTAGGAAAAATATTTTTCAAATTTTCAAGTCCTATGAATGTTGTATCACTACCTGTATCAATAGTCATTTTTATTTCCTTTCCATCTATATAGATACTTTCTTTGTTATCAGAGCCTAAAAAGAAAGTGTATTCATCTGAGTCTTCATTATTTTCAGAAATATTTTGAATATTTCTTTTCTTTCCTTCAATATTTTTATATTTATTTTTATTTCTACAAACTCTATTAAGATGACCCATCTTGTTACAAAATGTGCATTTCATATTTCTAGCTCCACATTTATATGGAGGATGTGTAGTTAAGCCACATCTATAGCATTCTTCCAAATTAGGTGCACTTACCTTGGAGGTGCTTCCTTTTTGATGGTACACATTATGAGCTTTTGATCCTTTAACAGTTGATTCATTAGCTGCTTGGAAATTATTTTTATAGTTTACTCTATTTATTGAGGTCATATCTTCATTTGTCAATACTCTAAATTCTTCTTTGGCTGTTTCAAACATTCTTGATATCTCAATTGTTCTTTGAAGATTCAAATTATCTTGTTGCAACAACTTTTCTTTTAATTGCCTATTATAGCATTTTTCTATTATCTGATCTCTGATCATGTCTTCTTCTAAATTTCCAAATTCACAGGATTTGACTAATTCTCTTAGGGCAATGACATATGAATCAATATTTTCATCTGTATTTTGTTTTCTTTGCCTAAATTTAAATCGTTCTGATACAATATTTTTTTTTGGTGTGAAATATTTAGTTAAAGCTTCTTTTGCTTTTTCATACGTATCTTTTTCTTCTGGCAAATTAAAGAAAATTCTTTGGACTTGTGGTCCAAGGCAATGCAAAAGTGTTGCCCTTTTAACGTCATCTTTCTTTGTTGAAACACCGCTTGCTAATTCATAAATTAAATATGAATTCATCCAATGTTTGTACTCGGAATACAAATCTGTAGCATTAAGGTTCAACGGTAATGGAGACGTCAAATTATTTGCCATCTTCTGTTACGCTTATTTAATTATTACTTTTTTAATCCTCGTCGCCAAATATGTTGTGTTGTTTATCTTTTATAAACTACAACTTATATATTTATTATTTAATTATAATTATTTATTTATTACACACATTTAAATTTAGTAAAGATTAATTATATATTTACAAAACACCGTCAGTCTATTGTTCTTAATTCCATTTCTTATATTCACATCACTTCTATATTTCACACTATTCTACACCTGTTATAGAAACCTTTATTTAAATCTTAAATCATACAGCCCAATAAAACACAAAATGTCTATAGTGAAAACGTTGACTAAAGAATATGGAAAAATTGATTCCTACTAATATTTAAGAAAATTGAGAAAATAAATATCATACAAAATCTGAGAAATAATAGATTTCCAATAGATTTTATCTGTAAATATTTCTACAATCCATCCCGCCCTAAAAGACAGAAAGTGTATCATACAAATAGCTATCTACAATAATCACTAGCTAATAAAACATTATTATATGAATTGAGAAAATATGGCATAAAGTTCTTATTTCGAAATTCCTGGACCATAGGCCATATCATTAGAAACTCCATAAGCAAATCCAATAATAATACAGAGTTGAGAAGCAAGAAGAACACCAAATATACTCTATCTCAAGATATAGACGCGATATCATAAATCAAGAAGGCAAATGCTTAATATTTGAATACAAAAATATACAAGTCATCAGTTCAACCTACAAGATGTCACATGTGTTGTGCAATATCAATAACATATTCTCTAAATGTAATAAACTCTAATCATAGAGTCTGTAATATCCAAAAACAATAGCAGCATAAACTGAATAATTGATCTACCGCAGCATTTCTCGAATATTCCCTAACCTTCTAGAGCAAAAAACTATTTGTATTTATTTTGATTTAGTTTTAAATTTATTTCTGTGAATCTATATATTGTGTCTATGTTACACGTCCATGTGGAGCAAGTAGCCTGATGAAGCGCGTCCGCGTGAAAGCTTGCCTCTCTTTTTTGAATAAAAGAAACAACGAAACTTTGTTTCCTTAGTTGAAAGTTTGAAAGTTCTAAGAGCAAATATTACCATGAGTTGCTTTTATAGGTGAATTTATACATTATTAGATTATTTTAGCTTTTTTTTTTTCAGAGAGAGATTTTCTCTTTCGACTTTAATATTACCTTATTTCAAACACAAAATATTACTGATTCTATGAATATTTGGGGTGAAAATCAAAATAGGTAGTAATAAAGATACATGTCCAGATCACTAAAATAACTAATAAAGAATCTATATATTGAAGAATATAAAGTAAATAAAAAATAATACAACATTTCAATGAAATTTATTCATTTTTGACCAGGAAAATAAAGAGGTAAATATAAACAATCTTACTTTTATTTTCATTTTTACAGTTAGTTACGAAAACAATTTTTTGATATTATTATTTTTACTACCATTAATCAAAAATATTGGCTATGGCCTCTCAGTTTGAAGAGTTAAAGTGTATATTATATATTTCGATATTTTATAAGAAATTTAGACCGCGCTCTACAAATAGGCAAAAAAGCCTAAAGTTCAGATCCCTTGGAGTGTTGAATTAAAGAGGTTAGACTATATATATATATATATAAATTGATTTTTATTAAATGTTAATTCTTAAAAAATTATCACTGTTTTCTCACCACTTTTCAGACATATCTTTTGTCTGCCCTAGACTGATGAGGGCCATTAGCCCGAAACCATGGTCTCTAGGTGGACGCTTTTCAATTTGCCAAAGCTGGTGTTGTGGCTTTGTCACCGACCCGAGGCCGCTAGTTGCAGCCACGGTCAATAGATAGCGTCTGGTTTTGACGTCTATTTTGACGGGAGAAGCGACCTTTGTCTCTCTTTAGATCAATATCCTCCAGGCAAAATTTCCATCTATATCTTGTATATCTATTTTTATATTTTAGGTTGCGGCCATCATTCAAGACTTCAAGACCCACCATATAGATGTACCTGTGATTCATCAAGCCACGGAGCCGCCAAAAGGGCGAAGAGGAAGATCACCTTCAAGTAAGTCATCAGGTTGATTATTTCTTGAAAAAGTTTATCTTGAGGTTTGTGTACATAATAGACAGGTATGTACAGTCATATTTTAATTCAACACCCCAAATGAGATCAGAGTTTTCAGTTGAATTAAAGTCAGTGTTGAATTATAATTGGTTAAGAGAAATGATAATCATTTCATTACAACCTTCACTACTCTCTAGTGGACATTTTCTTCTTCTTTCTTATCTCCACACTGGGTGAAGTAGAATGCCTTTGTCATTAAGACTGGGAGCACTACTCAGTGGCAGGCCAACTTAGCTCCAAAATAAATGGCCGCCTCCAACATGAGGAACAGACGCCATGTGCAGCCGCTCCTAACATGGAGTACAAACGCTGCTCATCCTGTATCCCTGGATCAGGAGCCCTTACAGGGTACTATCAGCCGGGCCAGCTGAGCCCAGGTTTTTTAGTGAGCTTGTTACTGCTCCCCCTCCTCCTTTTTCATCCGGGCTTGGGACCGGCAAGGGCGAAGTTTAGTGGACATTTTAAAACTTGTTAGTATATTCTATTAGAGAGAATTTATCTTGTAATATATTTTATAATTAATATATGAATTTATATCATTGGGCTTGTTTTTCATATACAGTAGAACCTCCCTGTAAAGGACACCTAATTTCCGAGCCAAAGTGTCCTTTAGGGAGAAATTTCCTCTTACTGGAGAGTTACTAAATAGTAAAAATGGTAATTTTGAAAATGAAAACTGTTCTTTGTAGAGAGGTGTCCGCTAAAGAGAGGTTTTACTGTATATTTAAAATTTTTCATTATTAACTTTTAGTGAGGAACCAAATTGCTTTAATACACATTTTTAATCATTGAAAAAAAAATATAAATAAAGTGGAACCAATGACGTCAAAATCATCTGCTACGAGAAAATGAAAATTGTGCAGTCCTATAGTGATTGACATTTGCGGTGCTGTATTGTAAACACTTTAAGCACATATGCAACTATGTCTGTAGCACTTCAGCATTGCAAAGTATTGCATTTTTAGCTGTCAAATTTCCTTTCCTCCAATTTACCCAGACTAATCTATTAGCTTGATTGTCTTTATATAATTTTTCCTGTATATAAATATCATATTACCATTAAGGTACTATTACTTTTTTCCTGCATGTATCCTACATTTCTGTTTGGAGAATCTGTATAAAAGGTCTCTATAAAAAGGTCTTAAATATTTTTATTGTTGTTGTTGCATTTTTAGCTGTCATGTTGTATTTTAACAACAACAATTATCAAATGTTGGTTGTCAAAATTTGATTTAAGTAATTGGTTAAATTATAATTTATCAATATATTATCGATAATTATTGATGGTGTCGAATTATTGTTGGTCGAATTAGAAAAGGTATTTTTGTTAGTATGATGCACTAGCGCGCCATCTGTTATCAAAATTTGAAACTATTTTAAAGGCGTAATCCAAAAAGAATCTTACGCCTTTAAAATAGTTTCGAATTTTGATTTTTGTTAGTGTTATAATATTTTATTAAATTATAAAACTATTTTAGAGGCGTAATGTTCTTTTTAAAATAAAACAATTTCTACTGTCCTTACTGCGATGGAAAAATTAAATTAAAGGGAGGGCCTGGCTCATCAGTGGTGAACCCTCCCAGCGGTTTCGCCAGTTTAATCTACCATACCGCTGTTATATTGCATTTTTGGAACTTCCTTTTATAGGTGACTGTTGTAAGACTCTTGGAATGGGTATTTTAGAAGAACTATGGACATAAGCTTTTAGGACAGCAGAATTAAATATAATTATAAATTTATAATAAGAACATTACGCCTCTAAAATAGTTTTATAATTTGATAACAGATGGCGCTCTAGTACATCGTAATAATATTTTATAATTAAATTTCTCTGAGTCTTTTGTAAGGAAGAGAGGAAGACCTGCAATGTGAGCTGGCTAGAAGGGGTCATGAAAACTGCCGGAAGGTCACTTGATGAACTTAAAGTGATGTTTAACAACAGATTAAATTAGAGAATATTTGTTCATAGAGTCACCTAAAGTTGAATTCAACTTAATACAAGAAAATAAGACCTAATCCAAATAATTTAATTAAAAATAATTTAATTTGGATTAGGTCTTATTTTCTTGTATTATAATCTACTAGCGGATGTGTACCCGGCTTCGCCCGGGTTTTATCCGAGTGAAAGTTTGCCTAACGAATATTATATATTATGAAGTATAATAAACAATGTTAAAGATTAGTTTTAATTATTAATCAAGATTGTGTGTGAATATGTGAGAAAGATGTAATATCGTTGTTGTTTTCTTGGCCGACTGTTTTACATATGGTGTTATCTTAAAATTGCTTGTTTTGAATATTTTTTTAGATTGAGTTGAATGAATTGCTGAATTTTTTTTGCATTTATATATAAATAAAATTAACTCTGTTGATTTTTTTTGTATTTTATCGATAACAGCGAAGTTACGCATGTTGAAGTTAGGAAAAATATTTTGATGTTAAGCAAAACCTGCTCCATCTCGTTTTACATAAATGTTGAAAATTTGGTGGAAATTGATGCATTGTAACGAAAGTTTTTAGTGAACAACACTTATGAAATTTGCATTTTATTAATATAGATATTAGTACTTCACTTCCATCAATAATTGACAATATGACCCAGAATAAGTATATTGCTACGGCGTTTTATGGTTTCCACAAGTCCGTATCTCAGAAGAAGGCCAAGTGACACTCACTCCTCACTTTCTTACTGCTACTCTTTTTGTTCTTTTTTTTTTTTTTTCTTTTTCTTCTGTATATATCGTTATTTCCTTTTTCTCACTGCTTTGTTCTTATGCATACCTCTGGTGAATCCTGCATAGGGTCAGAGACCCTGAATAAAGGCTTTTTGTTGTTGTTGTTGTATCATTAACAACAAGCAACATGTCTTTTCAATAGAACAATCCCATGTATTAAGGTGAACATATCTCTCCAGGGATATAAGTTTCTTAAATAAAATATTGTATCTTTTGTCATTGAGCAATTAGATGTATCTGAGTGAAAATAAAAGTGGTGGGGGGACCATCATATTTAAAGAAGATTGATGAAGCACAATTTGGATTATAGCTACAAGAAAATAAGACCTTATCCAAATAAATTAATAGTGTGTGACGTTTCGATAACAGCATTGTTACCATCATCAGACAAAGAATAAAAAAATTTCATTCTTTTGTCTGATGGTGGTAATAATGCTGTTACCGAAATGTCACACACTATTAATTTATTTCGATTAGGTCTTATTTTCTTGTATTTAGAGAATAAAATATAGCAAACATTTATAAAAATCACTAATCAGTTGTTACATATTAAATCACATTAGGTTTGAAATTCATGATGATCTTCCCCCGCCGCTTTTATTTTCACTCCGATACATCTAATTGCTCAATGACAGAATATAAAATATTTTATTTTTACCTTTTTAGTGCTTTTAAATAAAAGCTATTTTTAAAAATGTGTTTTTATTTATTAATTATTTAAGTTTTTAATTCACAAATCTATAGATTTTGGGGCACATAAGCCCCTCTACCGAAGAAAACACTCTACAATAAATTGCCAATAGAACGCAAGTTAAAATAATCAAATACAGTTAAGCCTGTCTATAGCGCCCCACTTGGGACTCACCAAAATAGGGTGCTATAGACAGGTCACTTTTAATGTAAAATGTTTACATTTTAATATTTAAAATCAGGCGTTATAGAGAGGAAGACGCTATTTAGAGGGGGCGCTATAGACAGGTTTAACTGTATTACTTTTTTTTTTTATCCCTGTGGAAGCCTTCACCTTAACATGACTTTTGTGTTTTAGACGGCTGTCGTGTTAAAGTGATCCTTCAATGGCGGAACTATTCCAAACCCCAAATATGGCTGATGTCCCCTCGCCAAATCTGAGTCTTCATTCTGGTAGGTGATTTTCATTCTATACATTTAATTTCAACTTTTAATAAAATGTGAAAAAAATATTTGGCCAATTCTGGAATAATTAAAAATCAACGAGAATAGTTGATATTTATTCCGATAGATGGCGCAAGCCATCAGCAACTTTCAGTTGCACGATAAGGAGATGCCTTTTTCTTAATTATAATAAAATGTTTTTCTTTTAGTTTTTGGCTTGTTGTTGTTTCTGATGATGGAAACAAGGCTGTTACCCAAATATCACACTCTATTTATTTATTTTACACTCATGGAGCAAACTTATGGAAGTGGAAAGTCTTTGTTATTGCGGGTGGTCTCTTTTTTGAAGGAGACAGAGGCAATTTTGTTCACACTTGGTTATCTCATGTGTCTTCAATAAAGGTCACTGTAATACCTTTCAGAGTTATTGTCTGATTCACAATATACATGCTAAAAGGTATAACTTCCTTAAGTTTTGTCCATGAGTGTAGTGTTATTACCTTGTGTTTCTAATCTATCTTTAATCAAAATTGTACCTTATCAATTCTCTAGATAGTAATTGAAATTTTATATACTAGGGTTTTTCTCCCATTTAACAAAGTTTGATTTCATAAAGGATCCAAATTTTGGTTATGCATTTCATTTTGCATATTATCACAAATATCCAATGCAACTCAGTATTCTATATACAGTTACGAGCGTCATTTCTCATCTCCTAATCAATCAGTCATCAGTTTTCATCTCTGTCACCGTTTGCTTTTTTTTTTGGAATGGCGCTCTCCTATTGGTTGGCTACGATCACGCCACCTTTGCCCCCCCCCCCACTCGCTATTTCGTCTTTGTAACTATTGTGTTGGAGCGGGTCGCTCCCTAAATAAATGCATATATTAGATAATAACCAAATGGAATCCTCTCTTTCTTTTTCCCAGACGCCTATGGAAGCCAACAGTACATAGACAGATAAAGCACATAGGCTATAGTTATTAACTAACATAGGCAATTATTTAAGGCGCCAATTTATAATTGTAACAAATAGTATTTGAATCAAAACATTCAATCGGGTAAAACACGGGCGTTGCCCGGGTCATTCGGCTAGTTATTTTATATGAATGGGTTTGGGTCTTGTTACCTTTTGATTCCAAAGTTTTTTAATCTCTGTACATTCACATCAATGCAACAACAGCACAAACTTAGTCAATAAACCCCTCAACCTGTAGTGTGGTGGTGACAGGGCTAGATATATTGGTAACATCACTACAAGGTAATAAGACCTATTCCAAATAAATAAATAGTGTGCGACGTTTTTGTATCAGTGTTGTTACCATCATCAGATAAAAGTATTGAGTCTGATGATGGTAACAATGCTGTTACCAAAACATATCTCTCTCTCACACACTATTTATTTACAGTAAAACCCCTCTATAACAAACCCCAGTAGGACTGAACCTGTAGTTCACTATAGCCATAGTTTACTGTATTATAAAATGGGGATTATTTCAAGTTTGTTATAAGGGAAGGTTTGCTATATCCCCAGTTTGTTTTAGCGAGGTTTTACTGTATTTAGATTCACCTTGTGCTTCTAATCTATAATACAAATTGTACCTCTTCATTCTCATTTATTTATTTATAAATATTTTCCTCCTACCAACAGAAATAAAGGACCTACAGAAAGAATCATCTATCAGCAGGAATTAATTCACAACCATTTAAACTACAGAAAGTTTGTTTCCAGATGTATGGGTTCTCCATTATCTTTACTGGTAAAGAAAACCAAATACAAGGTCTCTTATTTCTTATCTCCACTCAATCATATTAGGGTATGAAGCTTGTAAAGCTTGAGACTTTTGATGGTGTCTGCCTAGGATGCGTAGAGCTCATCAATGGATGAGTCAATACAGTCAATAATGTGTTTTGAGGTTAAAAATACAAAAAAATACAAGGTGATAAGACCAAATCTACAAGAAAAAAAGACCTAATCCAAATAAATTAATAGTGTAAGACATTTCGGTAACAGCGTTGTTACCATCATCAGACAAAAGAATAACTGAAAGTTCACACGCTATTAATTTATTTGGATTAGGTCTTATTTTCTTGTAGCTATAATTCTATAATCCAAATTGTGCTTTATCAGGACCAAATCTAAATAAATAAATAGTGTGTGACGTTTCGGTAACAGCGTTGTTACCATCTTCAGACAAAAGTACTGAATCTATAACTTTTGTCTGAAGATGGTAACAACGCTGTGACCGAAACGTCACACACTATTTATTTATTTGGATTTGGTCTTATTACCTTGTGTTTTTCCATTGCAGTAAATACAGTAGAAATTGTTTATTTTCAAAAAGAATCATATGCGTCTATAATAGTTTTAAATTTTGAAAGCCAAGTGTGTGATAGCGACAGTTTATACTAAATGAATGGGATATCTGTGAGGGATATTGTAGAAAGAGTTTAATTTGAAATAATACATTTGATCATGTAGAACACAAAGGTCCAGTTGGGTTCATTGCCATCTCACAGAGTGCTGGCAAACTATTGATCCTTACCCCATCTCATATTCCTCCATTTCTTTCATTGTTATCCCATTGTATGTGATAAGGCACAATTAGGATTATAGTTTAGAACTACAAGGTAGTAACACCAAATCCAAATAAATAAATTTAAAGTGATAGTAAAAATGGTAACTTTGACAATGAAAACTATCCTTTGTAAAGGTGTTTTCTAGTCGGAGTGTCCTCTCATTGAGATTTTACTGTTACCGAAACCTCACACACTATTTATTTATTTTAATTTGGTCTTATTACCTTGTAATCCTATTGTATAGTTATCCAAGGTCACAGAGACTGAATTCAAGAATCAAATCTACAGGAGGTGGTCCAGTGAGACCTCTGATCCTGCAGATGATGGGAAAAGGAGTGGCATTAAAAAATACCTGCCAGTTTTGAACCTGGAAATATAGCTTGCTGCCTGTTAGTCTATCCCACATTCCAGAATAGCTCCAGGCCTCTGGTGTATGTACCAATGATGGAATGTCAACTCCTATATTTTAAATTATTTCCTGGGGGTCGGTGGAAGGCTGGGTAAACCGTTTGGTTTTCGACCACTAGGACCCGGGTTCGATTCCCGCATTGGGCACTTTTTTCTGTTTAAAAAAAAAAATGCTCCAATGGCCCCCGATTCTTGCAAAAGTCCAACCCCACCAGCGAGTGCAAGTAACCAAACGGGGCTCTGGCATTTGTAAGTGCAAAGTCGAACTGCTTTTCACATGTGTAGACATGTGGTGCGCTTACAGTAAAAGCAGTCGCTAACTACCCACCATGATTATCATGGCCTGTACCACGTGTACTAGGGATAAGCAAAAAAAAAAAATTATTTCCTTTTTGTTGGCATTTGAAATTAAAGGTCTGAGTTAGGTATAACTTCTGGTTTTACAAGAGCTGTGTTATTGTCCTTCAGTCCTATGTGGGATGGGATCCACTGGAAGGGTTCTTATGTGCCTGTGTGAATTCTGAGTAGTTCATTTTAGAACTGGGTGATTTATAGCCATTACAGTAGAACAACCTCCATGAGAGGACTTCTCTCATTAGAGGACATTTCTCTACAAAGGACAGTTTTCATTGTCAAAATATTTACCATTTTTACTAATTAGAATTTACAGTAGAACCTCCCTCTAAAGGACAACACCTAATTTCAGAGCCAAAGTGTCCTTTAGGAAGAACTGTCCTTTTACTGGGGAGTTGCTAAATAGTAAAAATGGTAATTTTGCAGATGAAAACTGACCTTTGTAGAGAGATGTCCTCTAGCACGAATGTCCTCTCTAGGAGGTTCTACTGTATTTTAGGGATAATTTTTCTGGAATATTTATATTTATCCACCCTTGTAACTACTGTTTCTATACTACATCCTATATAACCCCCCAGCCATAAAGAAGTGGAGATATGATCCTCCCATGTTCACTTTTAAATGGCAACATCCACCCAACCTGTAGAACTACTGGCTCGTCAGACAAGGGATGGATGACAATGGCAACAAAGGCAGCGTTCATTTACAAGCTCTTTCTGAGAATTGAGGTGAGGGGAGATAACGAAGACCCCCCTGTTCATATTGATAATTAACATAATTTTATTAAAATCTTGTCAATACATACAAAAGTGTACAGTCATCACTATTGTTTTAAAATGGTAATTATATATATATAACTATGTACATGGTGCCTCTACCATCGCCTCTTCATATGAAGAAGGACTCTTCAGCGTTGGGGAAACCTTCTCGAATGTATATAATTGTACATAATCATGTTTATCATATGGGGGGTCGGTGGAAGGCTGGTTAAACCGTTTGGTTTTCGACCACTTCGACCCGGGGTTCGATTCCCGCATTGGACACTTTTTTTCTGTTTAAAAAAAAAAAAATTTAAATGCTCCAATGGCCCTCCGATTCTTGCAAAAATCCAACCCCACCAGCGAGTGCAAGTAACCAAACGGGGCTCTGGCACATTTGTAAGTGCAAAGTCGAACTGCTTTCACATGTGTAGACATGTGGTGCGCTTACAGTAAAAAAAGCAGTCGCTAACTACCCACCATGATTATCATGGCCTGTACCACGTGTACTAAGGATTAGCAAAAAAAAAAATGTAATCATATATCTCTTATCAAAAGAACTAAATCACAAAGTTTTTTTTTATCCTTACAAGAAACTCTTTGCATTACGATTTTGTTCTTTTGATAATATACTGTTCCATTAGCGGCCACTCTAGACAACCCTGTTATCAGCTGTGTGATACATCCACCTGTCTATACAGACCACCCTGCCTATAGCGGTCACTTTAGGCAACCCTGTTATCAGCAGTGTGATACATACATCTGTCTATACAGACCACCCTGTCTATAGCGACCACTCTACAGCTGTGTGATACATCCACCTGTCTATACAGACCACCCTGTCAATAGCGGCCACTCTAGGCAACCCTATTATCAGCTGTGTGATACATACATCTGTCTATACAGACCACCCTGTCTATAGCGACCACTCTACAGCTGTGTGATACATACATCTGTCTATACATTCCACCCTGTCTATAGCGACCACTCTACAGCTGTGTGATACATCCACCTGTCTATACAGACCACCCTGTCAATAGCGGTCACCCTAGGCAACCCTGTTATCAGCTGTGTGATACATCCACCTGTCTATACAGACCACCCTGTCATAGCGGTCACCCTAGGCAACCCTGTTATCAGCTGTGTGATACATCCACCTGTCTATACAGACCACCCTGTCATAGCGGTCACCCTAGGCAACCCTGTTATCAGCTGAGTGATACATCCACCTGTCTATACAGACCACCCTGTCATAGCGGTCACCCTAGGCAACCCTGTTATCAGCTGTGTGATACATCCACCTGTCTATACAGACCACCCTGTCATAGCGGTCACCCTAGGCAACCCTGTTATCAGCTGAGTGATACATCCACCTGTCTATACAGACCACCCTGTCATAGCGGTCACCCTAGGCAACCCTGTTATCAGCTGTGTGATACATCCACCTGTCTATACAGAGCACCCTGTCATAGCGGTCACCCTTGGCAACCCTGTTATCAGCTGAGTGATACATCCACCTGTCTATACAGACCACCCTGCCATAGCGGTCACCCTAGGCAACCCTGTTATCAGCTGAGTGATACATCCACCTGTCTATACAGACCACCCTGTCATAGCGGTCACCCTAGGCAACCCTGTTATCTGCTGTGTGATACATCCACCTGTCTATACAGACCACCCTGTCATAGCGGTCACCCTAGGCAACCCTGTTATCAGCTGTGTGATACATCCACCTGTCTATACAGACCACCCTGTCATAGCGGTCACCCTAGGCAACCCTGTTATCTGCTGTGTGATACATCCACCTGTCTATACAGACCACCCTGTCATAGCGGTCACCCTAGGCAACCCTGTTATCAGCTGTGTGATACATCCACCTGTCTATACAGACCACCCTGTCATAGCGGCCACTCTAGACAACCCTGTTATCAGCTGTGTGATACATCCACCTGTCTATACAGACCACCCTGTCATAGCGGTCACCCTAGGCAACCCTGTTATCTGTTGTGTGATACATCCACCTGTCTATACAGACCACCCTGTCATAGCGGTCACCCTAGGCAACCCTGTTATCAGCTGTGTGATACATCCACCTGTCTATACAGACCACCCTGTCATAGCGGCCACTCTAGACAACCCTGTTATCAGCTGTGTGATACATCCACCTGTCTATACAGACCACCTGTATATAGCGGCCACTCTAGACAACCCTGTTATCAGCTGTGTGATACATCCACCTGTCTATACAGACCACCTGTATATAGCGGCCACTCTAGGCAACCCTGTTATCTGCTGTGTGATACATCCACCTGTCTATACAGACCACCCTGTCATAGCGGTCACCCTAGGCAACCCTGTTATCAGCTGTGTGATACATCCACCTGTCTATACAGACCACCCTGTCATAGCGGCCACTCTAGACAACCCTGTTATCAGCTGTGTGATACATCCACCTGTCTATACAGACCACCTGTATATAGCGGCCACTCTAGGCAACCCTGTTATCTGCTGTGTGATACATCCACCTGTCTATACAGACCACCCTGTCATAGCGGTCACCCTAGGCAACCCTGTTATCAGCTGTGTGATACATCCACCTGTCTATACAGACCACCCTGTCATAGCGGCCACTCTAGACAACCCTGTTATCAGCTGTGTGATACATCCACCTGTCTATACAGACCACCCAGGAGGTGGAAAGTCTTGATATTGCTGGTCGTCTATTTTTTTTTTTTTTAAATTGACAGAGGCTGTTCCCACTTGGTTATCTCATGTGTCTTCAAAAAAGGTAACTGTAATATATTTTAAAGTTATTGTCTGAATCTCCCGATATAAATGATAAAACTTCCTTAAATTTTGTCTATGAGTGGATATCTCTCTTAAACCTTTATGTGCATGATATGTCATTGATGGAGATCAATAAAATTGTTTTAAAAAATATAATAGACTCTCATGTCGGTGACAAAGTCACAACACCATTTTAAATGGTCCCAAGTTTTTGTTTCTATTTTGATGCTAAAGAGAACTTTTCTGTTTGTTACCACACACTTTTATCCCATCAAAATATCCATCTATGTAAACTTTTTTTTATTTTCCTCAATATGTAAATGAGGAGACTGAAAATTCTAAATGAAATATAGAGAAGCCATCTTAATCTGTGTTAAAATAAACCTGTGTGTGTGGATTTGGGAAATACAAACTTTCAATTTTTTTTCTACAATAAATTGATAAAAGAGGGAGCAATCCTTCGAAATAATTTGAAAATATTTTTCTTTATTTACAGATTCATGTATATCTTTTTTAAATAATCTTCTTCTTTCTTATCTCCACTCAATCATATTAAGGTGTCAAGCTTGTAGAGCTTTGCCTTGTAGAGTGATTGGGTGAAGTAGAATGTGTCTGCCTTTGTCATTAAGACTGGGAGCACTACTCAGTGGCAAGCCGACTTAGCTCCAAAAGAAATGGCCGCCTCTGACATGAGGAACAGACGCCATGTGCAGCTGCTCCTAACATGGAGTACAAACGATGCTCATCCTGTATCCCTGGATTAGGAGCCCTTACAGGGTACTATCAGCCGGTCCAGCTGAGCCCAGGTTTTTTAGTGAGCTTGTTATTGCTCCCCCTCCTCCTTTTTCATCCGGGCTTGGGACCGGCAAGGGCGAAGTTTTTTATTTAAATAATAATTATATTCAATGGATAGTCTTTTTAAAACTAAAATTTAGCTTCTCTCTCTTTGTGTGATATCAAACAGAAAAGTTCTCTTTAGCATCAAAATAGAAACAAAAAGTCATTTAAGATGGTGTTGTGACTTTGTCACCGACATGAGAGTCTATTAGGTTTTTTTAAAACAATTTTATTGATCTCCATCAATGACATTTCATACACATAGAGATATATACTCATGGACAAAACTTAAGGAAGTTGTACCTTTTAGTATGTATATTGGGGGTCGGTGGAAGACTGGTTAAACCGTTTGGTTTTCGACCACTACGACCCGGGTTCGATTCCCGCATTGGACACTTTTTTCTGTTTAAAAAATAATAATAATAAATAAATAAAATGCTCCAATGGCCCCCGATTCTTGCAAAAGTCCAACCCCACCAGCGAGTGCAAGTAACCAAACGGGGCTCTGGCACATTTGTAAGTGCAAAGTCGAACTGCTTTTCACATGTGTAGACATGTGGTGCGCTTACAGTAAAAAGCAATCGCTAACTACCCACCATGATTATCATGGCCTGTACCACGTGTACTAGGGATAGGCAAAAAAAAAAAAAAACAATAACTCTTAAAGATATTCCATATCCAAATATCTAGAACTTTGCCCATTTGCATATACATAGACAAAAAGACACCTCTCCCGTCAAAATAGATATAACAACTAAGCGCCATTTAATGATTGTTGTCTCTATTAGAATTGGATTAATGAAAAAGCCACAACAACAGTTTTGGAGATTCAGAAGGCAATCTGAAGATCATGGCTTTGAACTATGGCCCTAACCTCCCATGTCAGCATTGATTTCATGAGACCCACACGGAAACCAATAATGGAATCCAGTTTAAGTGACCAAATCATGTTGACTGCGTTTTTTAATTTTTTTATTGAAGACCAAACTGGATATTATAAAATAAATGAAGCTTCCAGAGTTAAGTTTCTTGTGCAACTTTTTATTTTCAAGCTTTCAGACTTGTCAGTCCTTCAACAGGATTATTACGTTAACAACTTAATGATAAATACTTATTATATATTGAGAGAAAAATATATTACATTATTTCTATTTTAGGAAAGAACAATAAAAGTCGGTGGATGAGTGGGTAACCCCCTCGATTCCCGACAGTCATGAACTGGGATTGAATCCCCCGTTAAAATTTTGTTTAATATATATGAATAACCTTCATATATTATTCATTGTTGTCATTATCATAAACTCAAGAGATTAAAGCCAGACGATAAAAGCCAGACCTCCTGAGATCTGGGTCTCGATCGCCTGATCTTGATCCCTGAAATGATTTCTTGACTATTTTTGAAGCCTGCAGCGCTTTAGTTGTGCTTGGCGCTGCCTTGGTTCCCTCAAAACGGCGTGCACTAGCCCTCTTCTCCCCCGGGGCGCCCACGGCCTCGCCGTCGCCTCTCCAGCCCTCTCCTTGGCCCTCCTCTGCGGCGGGTTGCTCGGAGACACTTAACTATGAGTTATGCCTTAAAAAGCTTACCGAAGCTTGTAGAAGGCACAATAATAGTATATATTATCATAAACTAGGTTGTTCTTGCTGAGCGGTACCTATTAATGTGATTTTGAACCAGTAGAAAAGAACGTTTATTTATAACCAAACTGGATAGTTGACGACTTTAGTATGCTCCAGGAGTCCGGGTTACATCAATAGAGCGAGAGTCTAATGAACTAAATAAGTGTTTAGCTGGTAAAGTTCAAATCTATGGATAAACTAAGAATTACAGAAGGTCAATGGAGGAGTGTTAGAAATCCTCGATTTTCTACAGCTACGACCCTAGATCGAATCCTGCATTGGACACTTTTATATTACAGTTAAGGGGGTCGGTGGAAGGATTGTTTAAACCTTTGGTTTTAGACTGCTATGACCCGGGTTCGATTCCCGCCTTGGGCACTTTTTTCTGATAAAAAAAAAAAAAAAAGCTCCCATAGCCCCCGATTCTTGTAAAAGTCCAACACAACCAGCGAGTGCAAGTAACCAAACAGGGCTTTGGCACATTTGTAAATGCAAAGTCGAACTGCTTTTCACATATGTAGACATGTGGGGCATTTACAGTAAAAGCAGTCGCCTATTTCTAACCACCATGATTATCATGGCCTGTACCACGTGTACTAGGGATAAGCAAAATATATATATATATATCGTTAAATCTGTCTATAGCCCCTTCCTCTCTATAGCGCCCGATTTTAAATATGTAGTATGATTTTATTGAGGCGTGAAGACCTGAAATGCACTTTCTGTGGATCAGGAATAACAACGGAGATGTTGCACTACTTATTTGACTGTGCTGCTCTGTCTGAGGAAAGACGAAAACTAAATGATAAAACGGGGCAACTTTGTCCTTCATTTCCGGCACTAATTAATGAAATATCAAAAAATAGGTATATAGCGATGGCGATATTTGGATTCCACAAGACTATATCCCGGAAAAAGGCCACACAGTGTTCTCCCTATCCCTTGTGAACTGGCGAATCCTGTATAGGGCGAGAGGCCCTAAATAAAGGCTTTTTGTTGTTGTTGTTGTAAATATGTAGTATGATGCGATTTACATTAAAAGTGCCCTCTCTATAGCACCCTATTTTGGTGAGTCCCAAGAGGGGGTGCTATAGGCAGGTTTAACTGTATATATATATGAAAATAATAAATAAATTTGCTTCAATGACGTTCGATTCTTGCAAAAGTCCAATTCCACCAGTGAGTGCAAGTAACTAAACGAGGCTCTTGACACATTTGTAAGTGGGAAAAGTCGAACTGCTTTCCATATGTGTAGATATGTGGTGCACTCAGAGTAAAATCAGTTGCTAACTACCCACCATGATTATCATGGCCTGTTGTATCACGTGTACTATACACCTATCCCCCGATTTACACGGTAGATACGTTCCTGAGAAAAACATGTAAATCGAGGGATAGGTGTATATTAAACTTGCAAATCTGAATAGGTGTTCGCCCCCTCATGAATCAGAGCCACCCAATATTCTTTTCAACATAGGTAGTATAGAGTAGAATATCGCATTTTTAGTATAGTGCGATAAAACAAAAAAACTTATTTGGAAAACCGTGTAAAAGCGAAAACGTGTAAAACAAGTACCGTGTAAATCGGGGGATAGGTGTATAGGGATAATAATAAAATAATATTAAACAAAAGATAATAACGCGTTATCTATACATAAGAAATAGGAATATAAAGCACGAACGTTTCTTTTAAATCCAAACGTCTTTCTCCTGCCCCACTGATCCTCCTCTACATCCCGGCTCTCCTGGCGATGATCCCCTGGCCACCCATCCCCAGGCTTCTCTAACAGTGCAATGTATATAGTGTAATATCGTGTATATTGAATGTAATTCTACTGTCCTATAAGCTTATGTCCATACTTTTCTTGAAAACCATTTCTGAGATACCATCCTTCAGTGCTGCATATATAAGCAGAATCGTCCAATACAGTATTAGAGCTCTGAGAAGCGGTCTGGTGGATTAAATTAGCGAAACCGCTGGGAGGGTTCACCACTAATGAGCCAAGCCCTCCCAATATATTTTTTCATCGCAGTAAGGACAGTAGAAGTTTGTATTATGTATAGGAGAAACATTCGTGCTTTTAAGTCCTTTCATTTTATAGTGCTTTGTATATATTCCGCTTTATGCGTCCATCGGGGCTCAAAAATCATCCATTCTGGCTAGCAGCCCCGTAATTAAAGATATTTCCGTTAAATCCAAATGAAACAAACTTCTACTGTACTTACTGCATATAGAAATATTAATTAGAATTGCAAAGAACATTAATATTGTAGATTGGCTTAGGTTCAAATTTCAAAATTATTCTTACACCACGTTATATTGTCGCCATTTTCATGGTAGAAAACACGACGTTTGAATTTCGGATATTCACGTGTTTAAACTAATACAATAGATTTCTAGAGATGATTTTTTTTTAATTAATGTAATCTCTCAAGCTTTCGGGCACCTGCCCTTCTACAGCAGTATATAAAACGAATAATAATAAACGTCATTAGATAATAACTAATTATATATATACATATATTAAAAATAAAGAAGGCATCTCCTGACCACGAGCAGGACTGAGTAGTGCTCCCAGTCTTAATGATAAAGACCGACGCATTCTACTTCACCCAGTCATGAAGATAAGAAAGAAGAAGAAGACAAGACCAAATGCATTAATCCAATTTTAACTCCTGTCAGGATGGCCGAGTGATTTAAGGTACCAGACTCAAGAGTATAATTCCAACTCCTTCAACAATTTATAAAATGGCGTTCTGCCATCTAGAAAAGCTCATGTGAGACTGGTCAGGATATGTCTCTTTTGTTTTTAATACATATATATATATATATATATATGTTTGACTAGAGAGAGATATATTGTTTGATATTAGAATATTTGATTCACATCAAGCAATATGCAAAATCGAACCAAACATAAATATGCATATAATTAGTTATTATCTAACGGCGTTTATTCGTTTTATATACTCCTGTAGAAGAGCAGGTGCCCGAAAGCTTGAGATTGCTTTAATAAAAAAAACAATCTCTAGAAACCTTTTGTATTATCTTGATCTATATTTAGAAGATTTAAATCAAGTAAAAATTCACGTTTCAAAACTTAATAGATCGATAAAAGTTCGTGTTTTCTACATTGAAAAAGAACGACAGTGGATTTCCGAAGTATCGGCTAATAAATCTTGAAGAATGAGGTTGTTTCTATTTCGAAATAAACTCAGAATGACGTCCTTTTATTCTTCTTCTTCTTAAAAAAAATAAAATAAATGATTTCATCCCTTTTGTTACAGTATATTGCGGCTTGTCTACTTGCTACATTCATTTTTGGTCTCGAAAAATAACACACTTTGGTTAGTGATCGTAAAACCACATTCTCTCTGATTTCATCCCCTTTGCACAAAAATGTAACCGTCTCTATAGAAAGATAAAAATTCTTGTAAAACAGGTGAAAATGGTTGGATGAGAGATAAACGTTATTTCTGAGGAAAACAAACAACGTCAACCAATCACAGATCTCTTATCTCCCCCCCCCTCCCCTTCGCTTTCTTTTAGAGGAATTTTGTGTCGCGCTCCAAGAGTTAACTTCCATGTGGTAGCTTCGTCCACAGGAACCCACCAACAGCTTACAAATGAAGGACAAAAAGGGGTAAGTGCAATTCATTATGTATTTCCTTCCTTTTTCATCAATATTCCTTATCTAAAGGAGAAATACTCTTGCAAATACATAGTACAATAGAACAACTTGCAGTCGCTATATACCCACCATGATTATCATGGCCTGTACCACGTGTACTAGGGATAAAAAAAAAAAAAAAACTTCCATGAGAGGACACTCTCGCTAATGGACATTACAAAGAACAGTTTTCATCACCAGAATGATTATTTTTGTTAATTAGCAGCTCTCCGTTAAGAGAATATCTCTTCCTATGTGGATACTTTTGCTCTGAAACTAGGTGTTGTCCTTTACTGTGAGGTAGTTCTACTGTTAAAAAACGCATTTCAATGTGTTTCATCTGTATTAAACATTCGACTAGGTTTCGAGAGTCTTTCTCAGAGACATGAGGAAGATATAGCGATCGAAAGCCCGCAAATATCGAACTTTTATCGTTACAATAACTCAACATTTATAATAACTTGTATTTATTGTTTGTGAACATTTTTCCGATTTTGATGTAAATCTAGTTCTTAATTAAGTTTTTCTCTCTCACTGGTTCAAATTCACATTAATAGGTACCGCTCAGCAAGAGCAACCTAGTTCATGATAATTGAAACAGTGAATAATATATGTGAAGGTTATTCACATATTAAACAAAATGTTAACCCGGGATTCAACCCCGGTTCATGACTGTCGGGAATCGAGCGTGTTACCCTCTCATCCACCGACTTTATTGTTTTTCTCTCTCTTTATAAATTTCATTATTACCATTATATGTTATTAGCTTTGACTTTATCCTTTTTTCAATTTGCATAGACTCCGTGGTAAATACATATTATATAATATTCATAACATACATATATAAGACTATTTGTCTTAATAAAGGCTTACGTGTATGTGTGTAATTTTAGTTGACTTTTTCAGCAATGAGTTTCTTTTATCATAAAAAGTATTAAAGTAGAGCTGCAAGCTTTCGACATAGGAGTTCTATCTTTCTCAGACATTTTTGGTGATAAGTTACAACTTGACTATTATAGTAATCTATGCTAACTGTACTTAACCCGGACTCCATGAGAGTACTGAAGTGGTTGCCAACTATATCTATCGTAGAAATATATCTAAAAATGCGGATAATTTTGATAGAAATATCACTACAGTTCAACCTAACATTATCTTTTTATAGGGAGAATCTTGGGGGTCGGTGAAAGGATGGTCTAAACCGTTGGTTTTCGACCGCTGCGACCCAGGTTCGATTCCCGTATTGGGCACTTTTTTTCTGATAAAAAAAAAAAAATGCTCCAATGGTCCCCGAATCTTGTAAAAGTCCAACCCCACCAGCGAGTGCAAGTAACCAAACGGTGCTCTGGCACATTTGTAAGTGAAAAGTTTAACTGCTTTTCACATTGTCTAGACATGTGGTACACTTACAGTAAAAGCAATCGCTAAATTCTACCCATCATGATTATCATGGCCTGTACCACGTGTACTAGGGATAAGCAAAAAAATATATATAGGGAGAATCTTCACGAACACAGATTCATTTTCCCTCTTTTTTGTTTAAAATAGTATTTTGAAAATACTCTCTCACGGACAAAACTTGAGACGGTCGTCTCTTTTATTTATTTTTTATTGTTATTCATGGAGACAGAGTCAATTTTGTTCACACTTGGTTATATCATGTGTCTTCAATAAAGGTCACTGTAATATCCTTCAGAGTTATTGTCTGAATCCTAATATACATGCTAAAAGGTACAACTTCCTTAAGTTTTGTCAATGAGTGTATCTTTCAGAGTTATTGTCTGAATCCCGATATACATGCTAAAAGGTACAACTTCCTTAAGTTTTGTCCAGGAGTGTATCTTTCAGAGTTATTGTCTGAATCCCGATATACATGCTAAAAGGTACAACTTCCTTAAGTTTTGTCAATGAGTGTATCTTTCAGAGTTATTGTCTGAATCCTGATATACATGCTAAAAGGTACAACTTCCTTAAGTTTTGTCCAGGAGTGTATCTTTCAGAGTTATTGTCTGAATCCCGATATACATGCTAAAAGGTACAACTTCCTTAAGTTTTGTCCATGAGTGTATCTTTCAGAGTTATTGTCTGAATCCCAATATACATGCTAAAAGGTACAACTTCCTTAAGTTTTGTCTATGAGTGTATCTTTCAGAGTTATTGTCTGAATCCCAATATACATGCTAAAAGGTACAACTTCCTTAAGTTTTGTCTATGAGTGTATCTTTCAGAGTTATTGTCTGAATCCCAATATACATGCTAAAAGGTACAACTTCCTTAAGTTTTGTCTATGATTGTAAGCATCTCTTTGGTAAATTCTGGAGATTTGGGACTTGGCTCATCAGTGGTGAATCCTCCCAATTAATTAATACCTAACTGACCTTGTACTTATTGTTTGCGGAAGAGTATTGCTCGAGGCAAATATTTATATGTAATTCTACTGTCCTAAAAGTTTATGTCTATAGTTTGCTTAAAAACCATTTCTAAGATTCCACCCTTTAGTGTAGCATATATAAACAGAATGATCCAATACAGTATTAGAGCTCTAAGAAGCGGTCTGGTGGATTAAATTGGCGAAACCGCAGAGAGGGTTCAACACTGATGATCCAAGCCCTCCCAATATATTTTTTCAACGTAGTAAGGATAGTAGAAGTTTGTTTTATGTGTAAAAGTAACATTTGTGCTTTGATGCTTTCATTTCTTATAATTATAAATACAGTAAAACCCCTCTATAGTGAAACCCAATGGGACTGAACCTGTGGTTCACTATAGCCATGGTTCATTATAGCCATAGTTCACAATAGCCATATATAGCCAATAGCATGGTTCACTATAGCCATAGTTCACTGTATTATAAAATGGGGATTATTTCAGGTTTGTTATAAGGGAAGGTTCGCTATATTCCAGGTTCGTTTCAACGGGGTTTTACTCTATATAGGACTGCATAAAAGGCATACTTTTTGAGAGAAAAATACCATTTGAAAGAAACAATTCCATCCAGGTAAGAGTGTAAAAAATATAATTTAATTAACCCGAGCTTTCGGTTCTTGAAGCCCTTCTACAGGAGTAAGATTAAATATATAAGGCGGCGTTATAATTAACCTTACTCGTGTAGAGGGTCTCCAGAGACCGAAAGCTCGGGTTAAATTATATATAATTATGTAAAAAGACAAAGGTCGCCTTTTCCGTCAAAAAAGGCGTCAAAACTAGACACCATCTATTGACCGTCGCCACAAAATAGCGGCCTCGGGTCGGTGACAAAGCCACAACACCATCTTTGGCAAACTGAAAAGTGTCTACCTAAAGACCATGGTTTCGGGCTAATGGTCCTCGTCAGCGGACTGCTGTTGCTTTGTTAACGACCCGAGGCCGCTAGTTTGCGGCGACGGTCAATAGATGGAGTCTAGCTTTGACGTCTATTTTGACGGGAGAGACGATCTTTTTAGATCAATATCCTCCTAGCAATCTATATAATTATGTTTCAAGAAGAATTGAACCCCCCAAAACAAATAGGTTGACGAAATAGCATAGAAGTATTCCCACGCCGCTAAATATGCAAATATAGGATAAGTGGGTGTTAGATTCTGATAATACAAAGAGAATAACTAAGCCTAATAAAATAAATTATGGAATAACATTTGTTTAGTACAGAAGTTTTAAAAAGAAAAACAATATAAAAAAAATATTGCTAAAACTATTAAATTACAAAAATATCTTAATAATCAGGTTTTCCCTATTATATTGTGTTCATATTATGTGATTAGCTTTAAAAAAAACTTATTACTGGTACTGTTTTTCTCCGCATGTATCCCCTACATTTCTACTCGGAGAATCTGTATAAGACTAAAAGGTCTTTTGTTGTTTGTAACATTCGGATTTATTTAGAGTATGAAGTGATTTTTTAATCAAATTTTAAGTTGGGCTAAAAAACTATTTATAAATTAGATTAAAAATAATTAAAAATTACGTTATTTTAAGTAAAGCCGACTAAAATAATGTATTGGGGAAAATACGAATATTTCCATGGTCATTTGTCTATTTTATAGGGATAATTAATAATTTGAAAGGAGAGAGAGAGAGAAAAAAAAAAAAAGGTGCCGTGACCAGGATTCGAACCTGGGTTATTGCGGCCACAACGCAATGTCCTAACCACTAGACGATCACGGCGGTGGTAGAAGTGTCTTAGCTGGGTTTATCATAGGACCTTGGTCTACAGCCTCTCTATGGAACTCCCCGTGTTCTAATACTGAGGTATATGTCCATGTACGTTATCACAACGTTATGTAGGTTATACTGGAACATCTCCACTTCTCCCATCCATATTTCCTTTTTTTATTATTTTTTCTTATAATCTGTATATATTTACCATATGTATATAATCTTTCTCCATTTTTTATTTCCCACTTTCATAGGTTTCCCCGTCTTGTAACCCCAAGGAGAATCCTCTGTAAGACCTGTGTGTCTTAATAAAGGCTTTTGTGTGTGTGTATACTGGAACATTACAATATTTGAAAACTTGTTCCTGATTATTGTACAAGTCTAACCTCACCAGTGAGTACAAGTAACCAAACAGGGTTCTGACACCTTGTAAAGGTAAAAGTCGAATTGCTTTCTATAAAATAAAAATATTTACTGGCTGAAATATCTTTATTTTCAAGAACTATGTAGACATGTTGTACACTCACAGTAAAAGGCAGTCACCCATCATGATTATCATGGCCTTGTATCACGTGTACTTGGGATGAGTTTAAATGGATTAAATAAATACTTTAAATCCTCGAATTCATTTTTTATTTAAAATTATCGCACGCACATGCAGAGAGTAAAAAAATGTATGTCTTTGTAGATATCATTTTTGAAACATAAATGTTAGAATTTCAATGCCATCTAACGATCAAATTTGTAACTATTAGTTTTTGTTTTTTTTATATAAATATGAATGCCGACCAGGCAGCCTCTATCTTTACGATGTTACTTTTTGGTAATGTGTTTCTTATGATAAATATTAACAAATATTATCTCTACACACCTAACTGCAATGATAGGAAGGGCTTGGCTCATCAGTGATGAATCCACAACAGTGAATATTTGGCGGAACCGCTGTGAGAGTTCACCACTGATGAGCCAAGCCCTCTCTTTTAATAATTTTTAATAATTTCATTAAGGTCTGTAGAGATTATTTTTTATGATTGCATTAGATGCATTAAACAGGATCTTTGGGAGAGGCCACTGCTTAACATAAAACAGCTCGTGGAGCATGGACTCATGGAATTTATGTAATCTTTACACAAGGTGATATGGTGAAACAACAACAATCAATTTGATGGTATTATTCAAAGAACCTCATTTCCAAAAAATTTAGATAGAATATATAGTTTGTTTCAGTCTTAAATTTGTTTTCACCATTGTTTAGTAATTGTAGTTGGTAGCTGAAGCTGAAGGTGGGGATTTCAATTGTTGATAAAAGTTATATTTTGACCCTACACTTTTTTTTGTAATTATCCCTAATACACGTGGTACAGGCTATGATAATCATGTGTGGGTAGAAGTTTGCTAATGCTTTTACTGTAAGTGCACCACATATCTACACATGTGAAAACCAGTTCGACTTTTGCACTTACAAATGTGTCAGAGCCCCGTTTGATTACTTGCACTCGCTGGTGGAGATTGGACTTTTGAAAGAATCAGGGGCTATTGGAGCATCTTTTTTTTATTCTTAGAAAAAAGTGTCCAATGCGGGATTCAATCCCGGGTTGTAGCGGTCGAAGACCAATGGTTTAGATCACCGAGCCCTACACCACAAATAGGATGTCTCCTCCCCTTCTGTTGACCCAGTGACAGACAACCAGATAAGTTCCTTTGTCACAAAGACGGCGACAGTATTCTAAAGTAAATATTGAGTTTTCCCAGATGGAAACCTTATCTGTTCTCATCTGTATCTTGGTTACTTTGGGAATTTTCTTATTTTACCTTGTCAAATATCGTTTTTTTTCTGGGAAATCTTCATACTTGTGGTGTTTCGATCCTGAGAAATCCTCATACTTATCTTTAATATGGTTTTTCGATCCACAAAGATAGACGTTTATAATTCTCTCTAAACATATTTTTTTAACGCTAATTTTATTCTAATACATATATATAATTAAATTATATTTATACACACAGATATTATCAATAAGCGATAGAACTCTTCCTGTTTAGATAATCAAATAAAGTAAAACATGTAGGAAGAATAGTTTTTTTTTTGAAGAAACTCATCTTCCTTCATGTTTTACTTTATTTGACAGATATTATCCTCTGCACAATAAATAAAATTGAAATTAAAAAAAGTCTTTCAATTTTTATTCGTTCCAAGATAAAAACTGTATATGAATAAATTATAATTACATATACGCTCGAACTTATTTTGTATCTTTTTTTTTTATTCTTCCTCGGATTTACCCTTTCAAATCTATTTATGAGCTGTCTTAATTATAATGTACTAGCCGAATGACCTCAAGCTTATTGATTTGAGTATTTTACGTATATTACGTAAAAGCATTCCATTCACAAAAGCAAACGATGACAGAATTGATGACTCTGATACTTGTATATTTTAATAAATTTCATTATCTCAATATTGGTTGTGATTAGCTTTTGTTTTTTTTAACCTTCATTTGCGGTGAATCTGTGGTAAATCCATGTATAATAAATATCTCTTCCTCCAATTTACCCAGACTAATCTATTAGCTTGATTGTCTTTATATAATTTTTCCTGTATATAAATATCATATTTACAATTAAGGTATTATTACTGTTTTTCCAGCATGTATCCTACATTTCTGCTTGGAGAATCTGTATAAGACTAAAAGATCTTAATAAAGCTTTTTGTTGTTGTTATATGCGTTCGAACGTGTGCCCGAAAACTATAGAGTTTGTGAATTTTAAACATTTAAAATAAATAAATAATAATAATGCAAGAAAATAAGACCTAATCCAAATAATTTATTAGTGTGTGACGTTCCGGCAACAACATTGTCACCATCATCAGACAAAAGAATAAAATGAGGAGGAATAACTTCTTAGGTCCATTGAAGTCTATCAAAAATGAGAAAGCACAATTATAGATTATAATACAAGAAAATAAGACCTAATCCAAATAATTTATTAGTGTGTGGCGTTTCGGCAACAACATTGTCACCATCATCAGACAAAAGAATAAACACACACTAATAAATTATTTGAATTAGGTCTTATTTTCTTGTATTATAATTGTGCTTTATCATTTTTAAAAAAAAAACTTATTCATGAGGTGAAACCTGATATTTTAATCTTTAACAAATTATTTATAGTAAAACTTTTGCTAAAACCAACCCGGAATATAGAGATACCTTTAATATGTGAAGCTTAAATACCTCCCAATATTTAACGCACTTACAGTAAAAATAGTCGCTAACTACTTACCATGATTATTATGACCTATATCACGTGTACTAAGGATTAAAAACAAACAAAAAAACTATAAGGAAGATGAGTTTTTCGGTTCCAAAATCACTTTATTAGGTACCGCTCAACAAGAGCAACCTAGTTTATGATAATTGAAACAGTGAATAATATATGAAGGTTATTCACATATTAAACAAAATGTTAACGTGGGATTCAATCCCGGTTCATGGCTGTCGGGAATCGAGGGTGCTACCTACTCATCCACCGACTTTTTAAGCAAGTTTTCAGAGATAATCCATAATGTACACTTTTTTTTGACAAGCTCAAGGAGATTTTCTGAAAGCAAATCTTTTTAAGTTTTTGAAGATAAACTGCCGCTAACCAAACTTTTATGGCTTCAATTATACCACATAGTAAATATCAAGTATTATGATTCATAGCGCACCATCTGTTATGAATATTCGAAACTATTATAGACGTGTATGATTCTTTTGAAAATTAAACAATATCTACTGCCCTTACTACAATGACCCTCCCTTTAAATTTTCCATTGCAGTAAGGACAGTAGAAATTGTTTATGATGTATATAGTTGTTTATTTGTTTTGCATATTTTTCATTTATAAATTAATCTCATAATTTAGTCTATGAAAATAAAAATATTGGACCAGTGACGAAAACAAAAGAAAAGATGGTTGGCTTAATGTTATGTAGTTATGATATAAATGTTTTGTGATGATATATAATTAAATGTGATGTTTATGTAATTTTGATCTTAATTGAATAAAATATATAAAATTTAAATGTGTTTTAAATATTAATGACAAGCACAAAACAGTTTAATTTATCGAAAGAATCATACACGTCTATAATAGTTTCGAATATTCAAAACACCAAGTATATTCAGTCCCATTGGGGGTTTGCTATAGCGAGTTTTTAACCAAGTCCGTTGGTTTAAAACCAAGAAGATGTCAGCCCGGGTAGTTGGTGACTTCTGTACGTGGTGGCTCCAGTAACCTACTGGGTTAACTTACTAAATAAATACATAAATTAGTAATATATATGTCGTATCCGTCGTGGTCGAATGGAAGGGCGCAGCCGTTGTGCATGTATGCTTTGAAAAAAGAATGTGCCTTAGCATTCACCCGCGCGCTCTGGCTCCCACGTTTATTTTTTACAGATTTATAGATGGATAATTTTTTTATTTACATTTTAACATATTAATTATGGCGAAAATAAATTATATCTCTTTTGGGCATTATACAAATTATGACATATATATATATATATTGTTTTGAAAATAGAGCGATCCATATTTAAATCATTAGATAATAAACAGACATATCAAAATTCGAAATTATTATAGAGACGTATGAATCATTTACAAATTAAACAATTTTCTACTGCCCTCACTACAATGGAAAAATTAATGGGAGGGCCTGGCTCATCAATGGTGAATCCTCCCACTGGTTTCGCCAGTTTAATCTAAATCAACCAGGCCCTCCCATTAATTTTTCCATTACAGTAAGGACAGTAGAAATTGTTTATTTTTAAAAAAGAATCATACGTGTCTATAATAGTTTCGAATTTTGTTAACAGATGGCGCGATATAATGCATCATAATAAAAAGGCATATATTGGATTGAATTTGATTGAAAATGATTGGTAAATAAATCTTTTATTCAAATCAATATATGCTTTTTTATTATCTATATTATATATACAGTGGACCCTCGGTTTACGAGCACCTTGGAGTACGAGCTTTTCGCAGTACGAGCAAAATATTTTGAAAAATTTTACCTCGGATTACGAGTGAAATTTCGCATTACGAGCAACTCGTGATGGTTGCCCGTAATCGTGATGGTTGAAAATTCACTGGGATCCCTCCCTTCAGATCAGATTCGGGAAATATGTAAAATGTGGGAAACTGTGCGATTGTTCGTAGCAAGAAGAATTGCCCGAGTTTCAATTATTAAAAATAAGAAATTAGTTTCGCACTACGAGCGTTTTGGAGTACGAGCATGGCTCTGGAACGGATTATGCTCGCAAACCGAGGGTCCACTGTAGTTTATTATTAAATTTGTAAATTAAATTTAATTGCCATCTATCGTTAAAATTTTACACATATAAATTTACTACAATGATATGAGTTATTGAATGAGAGGGCTTGGCTGATCAGTAGTGAACCCTCTCAGCGGTTTCGCCAAATTAATCCCTAGACCGCTCTACTATTGTATTGGATTGATTTGGAATATTATGTTTATTATGTAAGGCAATATGTTGTTATTAAAACACACTATCAATATAAAAGATCAAAAACAGACGACCAAAAAAAAAGTTAAGGAATCGCATATGGCAAAAAAAGATGTCCTAATTTATAAATAAATAAAATAGTGTAAAAAAATTATATCGTTTATTGCATGAATATATATAAGGGCAAGATATAAATATAAAAAATAAATAAAACAGACGATCAAAAAAAAAAGTTAAGGAAGCCGCAAAGGAATCATTCCAGATTTAAAGCTCCTATACAGAAGATAAGTGTTAAATCCATAGGCTTGGGTGTTGAAGAGGGCCATGATCCCGGCTGTTATGTAAGCTCCATAGGCATTGAATCTATGCAAATCATAGTAGTTGTTGTTACTGCTGGATTCGGCCAGCATAACGATGGTCGCGATCAAGTAGGATATGGTAAATATGCAATATGCAATCCACTCCGATCTCAGCCAACTGGTTCCCTCGAACGTATCTCTATCAACGAATATGTATATAATGCAGAGGATTATAGTACTGAGGAATGCCACCCAGACGACAAATAGGAAAAATCTGGCATACGAGAAATAAGCTGGTGATCCACAGATTAAACAAATGATTCCAATGATCGTTTCAACAATCTTCAAAATCCCTTGAGTTGTTTTGAAGTACCATAAATTGAGTGTTAACGTAGCCATGATGGTTGATCAAGATTTTGATTGATGAAGTTATTGATGAGTAACTTGACGCTGTTATATCTCGCTAAGATGAGCTATAAAAATCATTTTGAAGCTTTTTTTTTTTGTTTTTGTTACTGATTCTTAAGAGGTAGTTAGAAATAATCGTTGTGTTAAACTCGAGCTTGTGCTAAAACACGTGCATCTGCGTTGTTTTGATAGGCTAAAAAAACTACAACAAAAAAGTGCATCGTAATAAAAAAATTGATGAAACGTGACCACGTGTAACCATGCTTTTTAAATATAATATAGAGCAACTCTTTTTTGGAAATTTTATTTCTTTATTTAATACATTTAACCAAAACACTTATAGACAAAACATAAGGAAGATGTACCCTTTAGCATGTATATCAGGATTCAGACAATAACTCTGAATGATATTACAATGACCTTTATTGAAGACACACGAGATAACCAAGTCTACACTCATGGACAAACTTAAGGAAGTTGTACCTTTTAGCATGTATATCGGGATTCAGACAATAACTCTGAATGATATTACAGTGACCTTTATTGAAGACATACGAGATAACCAAGTGTGAACAAAATTGCTTCTGTCTCCTTCAAAAAATAGACGTCGTAAAAACTTTCCGCTTCCTTAAGTTTTGTCCATGAATGTATTTGGCTAACCCAGATTCCTGTAGTGTACAAATGTAGTCAACTACCCAATCCTAATTATTTTTGCCATTTATAATCTAGATAATTTAAATGTGTATAAAAATGTTGCGAAAAATCAGATATATATCGATACATTGATCATGTTATTGCAAAAACGAACAGCTAAGGTTCAAGCCTTACAATAAGTTGGACTTTAAAAGGTATGTTCGACCAGAAACCAATCATGGAACAAAGCGAATTTGGATGCTTAACAGAGGATAGGTATTTAAAAAAAGTCGTTTAAAAAGGTGTTTTGAAAGGCGTTTTAAAAAGATTGAACTGAATAGTACAATTTTAATGCAGTTGGTTTAAAATCAAGACTAGAATTTCATTGTCTTGAATCCAATTTGGTGTTAAATGCGGTATTTGATCACTATCGTTAAATTTCCCCCCCCAAAAAAAAAACACTAAATTAAAAATTTTCATTTTTAAAAATACAAATGAAACAAAATCATTAAGAAATCAACCATACACTCCGAATTCAAGATCCCACATCAGGCTCTAACCACGTAAATATGTAAATACAATGTAAATGTAAAGAACCTGTACACTGTAAATAACATAAGCTGGTTGATCTTTTTGATTGTGGTGAACCAAATAAAGTTATTTTGGAACTTGGAACCAACCGTGTACACTACCATCGATTTCACCATCTAATCTGCCCATCAGCCCGAAGACCCGTGTATTTGTATACTGCCCTGGGAGCCAGCAAGATAAATTTGAAATTATTTTATTATTATTTTATGTTTCCAATTGATACAGTAGAACCTCTATGAGAGGACACCTCTCTACAAAGGACAGTTTTCATTTGTGAAATTACCTTTTTTACTATTTAGCAACTCTCCGGTAAGAGGATACCTCTCCCTAAAGGACATTTTGTCTTTGCAATTAGGTGTTGTCCTTTATAGTGAGGTAGTTCTACTGTATCTACAAAGACTTACAATTTGATATTTTGTGCTCTCTCTGTGTTTGTGCGCGCGATAATTTTATGTAAAAAATTGAATTCGGGAAATCAAAATCTTGGTATCTCTTTTATTTAAACTTGTCCCAAGTACACGTGGTACAAACCATGATAATCATGATGGGTGACTGCCTTTTACTGTAAGTGCACCACATGTCTATATATGTAGAAATCAGTTCGACTTTTACCTTTACAAGGTGTCAGAACCCTGTTTGGTTACTTGTACTCACTGGTGAGGTTAGACTTGTACAATAATCAGGAACAAGTTTTAAAATATTGTAATGTTCCAGTATACACACACACAAAAGCCTTTATTAAGACACACAGGTCTTACAGAGGATTCTTCTTGGGGTTACAAGACGGGGAAACCTATGAAAGTGGGAAATACAAAATGGAGAAAGATTATATACATATGGTAAATATATACAGATTATAAGAAAGAATAAAAAATAAGAAAAAAATGGAAATATGGATGGGAGAAGTGGAGATGTTCCAGTATAACTTCCATAACGTTATGATAACGTACATGGACACAGACCTCAGTATTAGAACACGGGGAGTTCCATAGAGGGAGAGGCTGTAGACCAAGGTCCTATGATAAACCCAGCTAAGACACTTCTACCACCGCCGTGATCGTCTAGTGGTTAGGACATTGCGTTGTGGCCGCAATAACCCAGGTTCGAATCCTGGTCACGGCACCTTTTTTTTTCTTTCAAAATAAAATTCTCCATAAACTAGACAAATGGCCAGAGCAATATTCGTGTTTTCTCCGAATGTATTTTACACGGGGGTAGTGCTGGGTCTCCACTCCAACCGCTGCTCTATCTCAACGCCAACGAACCTTCCAATCCAAAACAATGTCAAATATTCTCAATCTCGGGTTTAAATATTGCCACGTGGAAAATTATGGAAGACAATAAAACTTCAGGATGACACAGCAATTTATTTAAGGTAAGGACAAACTATGAGTGATAAACAAAAGATAAGCAAAAGTGGGAAGAAGTGTACAGAGTAACAAAATATAAACAAAAAAATAATACCCTGCTAATAAAATAATAAATACTTTTGTTTGAGTCAAAAGGCGATCCATTAATTAAGATTATATAAAAGGGCGTACCTGGATCTGTAATGGAAAAAAAAATTTTTTTTTTCTCAAAATATTTCGAGAGATTGCAAGGGGGAGGGGGCATTCGAGAGGGAGCAATCTCTCGAAATATTAAAAAAAAAAAAAAAATTCTTTACAGATCCAGGTACGCCCTTTTATATAATAAATACTTTGTTACAATATTCTCTTTTGGAATTGGTTGCTATAATAAAGGATGTTTGATATAAAGCAATAACGCTCCATCTATAAATATAAAATGAAAACATTTTGACGCGAATGTTTCTTACCCACATATCAAACTTCCACTCTCCTCACTGTTCACCACTGATGTGCCAAGCCCTCTCAATATTTTTTTCATCGTAGTAAGGACTGTATAGGTTTGAAATAAGTGTGAAAGAAACATTCATGTCTAAAAGGATTTTAGATTTTTATTAAAGGTGTTGCTAATTATTGATTGTACATATTAAGGTTTCTATCGTTACAATGTATATAATAAATTAGGCAGCACGCAACGTCGCTCTCGGTAAGTGAACTGTCTGACTAAAATATTTTCTCTATTTTTACTAAAGTGAAAATTCAATCTATCTGAAATGAAACCTACATATCCAATATATCTTACCAACATAATTTTATGTCTATTAGACAAGAAGATGTATATAATAAATTTAACTATTAAAAGCAACCAAAGTTTCATTCACAAATAATACCAAATTTATACTGTTCTTACTTCGATGTAAAATACAGGGAGGGCTTGACTCATCAGTGATGAACCCTCACCAAGCGGTTTCGCCAATTTAATCCACTAGATCGATGGACCAGCGATATAAACAGTCGATTTTCGATAGCAATTGCCTGGGATCGAATCCCGCATTGAGCAGTTTTTTCTAAAGAAAAAAAATCTTGCTAAGAGAGAAAAGGTAAAAGAGACGAGTTTATTTATTGAAGAGGTGCGAGCTTTTACCTTTGGTGTCTTAGCAATGCTATACTGCGGTTTCTTCTATTAACAAATACTTCAATGGCCATCTATTATAGCAAAAGTCCAACCCCAACAGCGAATGCAAGTAAACAAATGGTGTTATGGCACACTAGTAAGTGAAAAAGTCGAATTGCTTTCCACATGTTTAGAGATGTCCACTTAGAGTAAAAGAAGTCACGAACTACCCACCATGATTTTCATGGGCACATGTACTAAAGATACTAATAAAGAGAAAACGGTATATAGAGAGGAAGGTATTGAGAAGGTGGTGTGAGCAGGACGCCCACAGAGGACGAGGATGATCTGAGGTACGACCGACCCTACGGCTGGGTGGTCGCTATAGCTTCCTTCTACTGTAACCTCGTGGTGGAGGGCACGGCCTTCAGCTTCGGACTCTTCCTGGAGTCCTTCAACCGGGAGTTCGGACTCACCAAGTCTACCACGTCATGGGTGGGCTCCTCGCTGGCGGGGACTTACCTTCTCATGGGTAGGTTTCCTCTGCTGCTCTGTGCTCTCATGTTCTGGGACGTAAGGGCGTCGTTTGTCTATGGTCTTTTGTCAAAAAATTCTTGTCATGTCCTGGGTTGAACTTACTTTCTCTTGGGTAGGTTTCTTGTGATCTCTCTCTTGTTCTGGGACGTAAAGACGTCGTTTGTCTAGGGTCTTTTGCCAAATAAATTCTTGTCATGTCCTGGGTTGAACTTACTTTCTCTTGGGTAGGTTTATTGTGTTCTGTCTTGTACTGGGACGTAAGAGCGTCGTTTGTCTATGGTCTTTTTTCAAATAAATTTTTGTTTGTTCTGTCATGTCCTGGTGGGAGTTTACCTTTTCACGGGTAGGTTTCCTCTGCTGCTCTGTGCTCTCATGTTATGGGACGTAAGGGCGTCGTTTGTCTAGGGTCTTTTGCCAAATAAATTCTTGTCATGTCCTGGGTTGAACTTACTTTCTCTTGGGTAGGTTTATTGTGATCTCTCTCTCTCTTGTTCTGGGACGTAAAGACGTCGTTTGTCTAGGGTCTTTTGCCAAATAAATTCTTGTCATGTCCTGGGTTGAACTTACTTTCTCTTGGGTAGGTTTATTGTGTTCTGTCTTGTACTGGGACGTAAGAGCGTCGTTTGTCTAGGGTTATTTGTCAAATAAATTCTTGTTTGTTCTGTCATGTCCTGGTGGGAATTTACCTTTCCATGGGTAGGTTTCTTGTTATATGTCATGTTCTTGGACGTAAGGACGTCGTTCGTCTAGGGTCATTTGTCAATTAAATTCTTGTTTGCCATATGTTCTAGATGTTATATTCTCCTGGATAGGTCTCTTGTGCTCTGTCATGTTCTGGGACGTAAAGGGTCTCCTTTGGGTAATTTGCCAAGTAAATTCTTGTCTGTTCTGTCATGTTATAGATATTAACTTATTCTTTTGGGTAGGTCATGTTCTCTGTCATGTTCTGGGACGTAAGGGCATCGTTTGTCAAATAAATTCTTGTCCATTCTATCATGTCCTGGTGGGAACTTACTTTCATTCTGTTTTCCTCTACCAACGCCCATGTCTTCGCAACTTGTCCAAAGCTATTCTGTGACAGGGCCTCTGGTTGGAAGCCTTATCTACAAGTTCGGCGCAAGAAATGTCAGTATCTTCGGAAGCGTCTTGTCCGCCTCCATGTTCCTCGTGTCTTCCACCGTCCAAAATTTCTACTTGCTCATCTTGCTTACAAGTGTCCTCGGAGGTAAGTTATCTGTCTATCTGTCTGTTTGGCATGGAGGATATTTGTCACCTTGTGCTACTCCTTTCTTTGAAACATATTCTTGGAGTTTAGAGTTCTTGTGTTTGCCAGAGTTTGTCCACCATGTCTATCTATTAAGATCAACATACAGATAATACTCTTCCGTTTATTTAAATTAGTATAGTTTTATTCAGTTTTGAAGGATGTCCCTGTTTAGTTGTGAGTCCTAGCTTGTGTGATAAAAAGATAATTTCGTAAACCATAAACACAAGGTAATAAGACCAAATCCAAATAAATAAATAGTGTGTGACGTTTCAGTAACAGCGTGGTTACCATCTACAGACAAAAATACTGAATGAGAAATTTTACCACAGCATGTTTTAAATAGTTACTGTTATCAAGTCAATGACTTGATTACCGAAACTGTTACCGAAACGTCACACACTATTTATTTATTTGGATTTGGTCTTATTACCTTGTGTTTATAATCTATAATCCAAATTGTGCCTTATCATTCGTAAACCATATATCTCTCTATATATGAGAAAGTTAGCGTATGTTTATATTTGTGCGTTTTCCTCAATATTTAACCAATCTGGCTGAAACAGGATATAGAGTTTTACCTTAAAAGAGCATTTACCACATTTTCAATCAAATAGCATTCAGAGTAACTAAATATACCTGAATAATTTACTTTTTTTTTTAAGTCATAAAAATGATTATACTATTGCTGTGTCATAGTTAATGGGCAGAAATATGATTCGACGAACATTCACTCGAGCGGAACACGGGCGGAGCCAGGTCATATCTATATTAATAAAATGCAAATTTCATAAGTGTTGTTCACTAAAATCTTTCGTTACAATGCATCAATTTCGACCAAATTTTCAACATTTATGTAAAACGAGATGGAGCAGGTTTTGCTTAACATCAAAATATTTTTCCTAACTTTAACATGCGTAACTTCGCTGTTATCGATTAAATACAAAAAAATCAACAGAGTCAATTTTATTTATATATAAATACAAAAAAAAATTCAGCAATTCATTCAACTCAATCTAAAAAAATATTCAAAACAAGCAATTTTAAGATAACACCATATGTAAAACAGTCGGCCAAGAAAACAACAACGATATTACATCTTTCTCACATATTCACACACAATCTTGATTAATAATTAAAACTAATCTTTAACATTGTTTATTATACTTCATAATATATAATATTCGTTAGGCAAACTTTCACTCGGATAAAACCCGGGCGAAGCCGGGTACACATCCGCTAGTATATATATATATTCTGAATATAGAGCAATCCATAATGTATGTATATTTTAAAAAAATAAGCCTTATTTTAAAAATATACATATATATATATGACCTGGCTTCGCCCGTATTCCGCTCGAGTATATATATATATTGTTTTGAAAATAGAGCAATCCATATTTAAATCATTAGATAATAAAAAGGCATATATTGGATTGAATAAAAGATTTATTTGCCAATATATGCCTTTTTATTATCTAATATATATATGGAATGTACAAAGGCCGCTTTCATTTTTTCCCACACACAGATATTAAGATGCATAGCACGCCATCTGTTATGAATATTTAAAACTATTATAGACGCGTATGATTCTTTTGAAAATTAAACAATTTCTACTGTCCTTACTGCAATGGAAAAATTAAAACGAGGCCCTCCCATTAATTTTTCCATTGCAGTAAGGACAGTAGTAATTGTTTAATTTTTTAAAATAATCATACGCGTCTATAATATTTATTTATTTATTTCGTCTCAATTTACAGGTGTTACATTCGAGCACAGCTCGCGAGTCACCTTGTCCTGGCTATTTACCCATGCCGAGTTGGTGGAGTAGAGGTGGTTCCCCCCGGACCTTGCAGGAGGGCAGCTGTTGGGCGATGAGCTCTTGACTAAGTGTCAGGGCCGGGTCGTCGGAATCGGGGATTGATATCTCCTTTATTTTGTAGAATATCTTGTATGGTTGGATTTTTTGAATTTTGCATTTGAAGGTATAATTTCTTAACGGAAGTTTGGTACATATCTTCTAGATCGGGTTGGTTCAAGTCCTCCTTCAGTATCTTGTTTGATAGGTTGAATGGAGCTCCTATACTTGTCCGAAGGCAGATTCTCATAAATGCGTTTATCCTATTTTTGTCTGTGGTGAGCGTCTATAATAGTTTCGAATACACCTATATATACCGCTCTTGATCAAGTTACGTTTGAGACATTCTATGTCACCTTCCTCAGGGAAATATGGGGAATTATTGTTCCCCTGAGGAAGGTCACAGGGAATCACCGAAACGCCGGAAAGTAAATAAAAAAAGAGCGGTGACTATACCAATTTTTACTTATGTTCCTAAATAGATCGCCATATAGGATACTATCAAAATCTGTAATATTTATTTTTTTGGTACAATGTGTTTATTTTTTACAAATTTACTTTTATTATCTCTACAGACTATATCATTTGATGATACAGTTAAACCTGTATATAGCGCCCCCTCTTGGAACTCACCAAAATAGGGTGCTATAGAGAGGTCACTTTTAATGTAAATCGCATCGTACTACGTATTTTAAACCGGGCGCTATATACAGTTAAACCTGTCTATAGCGCCCCCTCTAAATAGCACCCTATTTTGGTGAGTCCCAAGAGGGGGCGACAGGTTTAACTGTATATGTAAAAAAGAAACATATTGCCAAAAAAAAATTATACTGCACCTACTGTAATGAAAAAATAATGGGAGGGCCTGGCTCATCAGTGGTGAACCCTTCCGCTTCCTTTTATACCGATACTGATACTGAACTCATTGCAGTAAGGGCAGTAGTAAAATTTCAAAAAGAATCATACGCGTCAAAAAATAGTTTACATTTTTTTATAAAAAATAATTGTTACAGATTTTATCGATATATGTCAGTTGGATTTATAAATTAGGATGATATCAGAATTAAGAGACGTATACAGTAAAGCCTCGTAAAGATAAAGGCTGCCTGGCCGGAATTCATAGTTCTTCAAATTAAAGATATTCGGCCAGTAAATCTTTTTTTTTTAAATTTACTGACCGAAATATCTTTAATTTGAATAACAGTAAAGCCTGTCATAGGGGTCACCTTGGGAGTATTCTTATCTTGAGAACTTCTTTTGTGGGAACCGTTTGCTGTTTTTCCCATTAATTTAACTTTCTTAGACATCTGATCCTATATAAGACATTGACGTCTAAATTTTAAAGCCCTCATATAAATTATAATAAGAACATTAAACCTCCAGGAAAAATATTCTTTTTAAAATATTTTTTTATTTAAAAATATCTCAAGCTTTCGGGTAATTTATTTATTTATTTATTTATGCTTATGAGGTGATACAGCAACGTCTTTACAATAAGAGAGGAGACAAAATGAATCAAATCTAGAAAAAAGAAGTGAGGACTTCTCGGTCATTAAAGTCTGAGAGGCAAGGCCTTCAGCCAGTTCAGGGCTTCCGGGGTGACAGAGTGGAGATTGGAGATTCCTCCATTGAATTTGTACAGCGGGCAGTCATCTAGTATATGGGACATTGATTGTGGGACGTTGCAGGCACAATTTGGATCTTTGGTGTAGCCCCATAACTTCATCAGCTCTGCACACCTTCCCTGTCCTGTCCTAAAGCGGTTTAGAAGCACCCATTCTCGTCGAGGGAGGGAAAAACCTGGGATCTTGACACTTGGGCTTGTGATGAGGTTCTTGTTGTGCATAATGTAGCTGCTGTATTGTCCGTGAGGTCAAGAGACGTACGGACCTCTATGGTGTTGATCTCTTGGCGGAACGACTTGGAAGTCCTTTTAATTGCGTTGAATATCCTATATTAAGAGCATCATTGAATTAGAAGTCAGTGGACGAATGGTTAAAATTCTCGATTTCCGACAGCCATGAACCAGGATCGAATCCCTGCATTAGACACTTTGTTTTAATATGGGAATAACCTTCATATATTATTCCTTGTTTTTTTTTGCTTATCCCAAGTATACAGGTCATGGTAATCATGGTGTGTAGAAGTAGGCGACTGATTTTACTGTAAGTGCACCACATGTCTACACATGTGAAAAGCAGTTCGAATTTGCACTTACAAATGTGCCAGAACCCCGTTTAGTTACTTGTACTCGCTGATGGGGTTGAACTTTTGCAAGAATCGAGGGCCATTGGAACATTTTATTTAATCAGAAAAAAGTGCTCAATGCGGGAATCGAACCCGGGTCGTAGCGGTCGAAAACCAACGGTTTAGACCAGGGGTCTCCAAACTACGGCCCGAGGGCCACATCCGGCCCGCAGACAGATTTTGTCCGGCCCGCGGAGACATACTTGAAAACTCCTTTTAGAGAACAAATATTTTTTATAGCAAATAAAATGTTTGTGATAAGTTGGATAAAGAAACACAGAATGGTAATGAGTAAAGACATGTATAATTTATGCAGTAAATTTAACTTCAGCATATAATAACTAACAAATTATTGAAATGAATCCAACTTACATTTTATACATTGTAAGTAATGAACAACACATACCTTATAACATGACATATGAAATGCTAATGAGATGTATGTAATTGAGATTTTCCACCGACAATAGTTTGTAGTTGTGGACTAATTTTACTTGTACCAATTATTAAAAGAGATTTAAGATGCTCGTCAGTTAATTTAGATCTGTATACATTTTTTGTGTACTTCATTTTGGAGAAGGTTTTCTCACACAAATAAGTAGTACCAAAAACGGAAAACAGCCCACGAGCAAATTTATGCAAATTATCAAATTGTGTCAGTGGAAGACTCTTATAAAATTCCAACAAAGATGAGTTTTCATATTTGTTCTTAATTATATCACTGCACTGAAGATCAATCATTTCCATTTGAAGTTCCGGGGCTAGGGTTTCAATGTCAGCATCAAAAGGATTCTGAAAAATCTTAATTTGATTCGCAATGGCATCAAAGTCCGAGAAACGAGTATCAAAATTTATCTTCAAAGCACTCAAAGTTTCAATTGCAAAATCGATAGGAAACTCAGTCTCAGTAGTGTGGCTGAATATTTCACATGTTTTAAAATGTGAAAAACATTTACTTCGTAGTTGTGATTGAAACAGTATCAATTTCATCCGGAATGACTTGATATTAGTGTATAAATCAGGAAGATGCTGGTTTTCTCCTTGCAATCTCAAATTCAGTTCGTTCACATGTTTTGTCAAATCAACATAGAATGCTAACTTCCATAGCCATAAAAAAATTTCGATCACTGCTCGAAGTTCAAAAAGGCGCTGAAGGACTTTCCCACAACTAAGCCAGCGTACGGCAGTATGATAAGGTAAGTCTGTTTCTACAATCTCTGCAATAAATTGTCGGAATTGTCGGTGATTCAGCCCAAAATATCTGATGAAATTAACAGTTGATATGACTGGTTTCAGAACGTCAGACATATCCAAACATTTTCCGCACAAAGACTGTTGATGAATGATACAATGTAAGACTAATGGTTTTGAGCCGCCGTCATTTTCTACAGCCTTTGACACAAGAGCGACCACTCCTTTATCTTTCCCACTCATGTTTTTGCCTCCATCAGTTGTAATACATTTCAAGTTTTTCCATCGAAGGTTCTTTTTATTAATGGCCATTTCAACTCCTTTAAAAATATCGTTACCAGTAGTTGTGCCATGAATACTATACATATCAAGAAGTTCTTCGTGCACTTCATAGCTTTTATCTACTCCTCTAATATAAATCAACACCTGAGCAGTATCTGACACATCCGTTGACTCATCCAAGGCCAAAGAAAACCACCCAACATGACCATTTTTGTCGAACAGTTGAGAGGATATATTTTCAGCGATGTTTTCTACCCTTCGAGCCACAGTGTTTGCTGACATACTGACAGTTTTTAATAAATTTACCTTTTCAGGGCACATTTCTTCGACTACTGCAATTATGCATTCCTTGATCATTTCTCCATCGGTGAATGGTTTTCCACGTTTTGGAATTTCAAGAGCCACACGAAAGCTGGCACGAGTTGCCGCCTCTTGTTCAGTTTTGACTTTTGTAAATAAAGATTGCTGCGATTTCAATCCGCGCTTCAAAGCTTCGAATTTTTCTGTCCGCACAATTCCTGTATATTTTGAGTAATTTTGAGAATGTTTTGTTTCATAATGACGTTTCATGTTATATTCTTTGAGAACGGCTATGCTTTCATTGCAAATCAAACATAGCGCCTTGTTACTGGACTCAATTACGAAATACTGAATGTTCCACTGATCTTTGAATTTTCTGCATTCACTATCAATTTTTCGCTTCTTTTCCATTCTGCTAAATCACACACAAAAGCAACAATTAATAATAACATTTAATAACAAATAAACATAACAATTAATACAGGAAAATTAATAATATGCAGTGTTGCCATCTTGGCCCTCGGAACTTACTGGAGTAATCAGTATGGCCCTAAGGCTGGAGAGACCCCATCAGTATGGCCCTAAGGCTGGAAAGTTTGGAGACCCCTGGTTTAGACCATCCTTCCACAGACCCCCTAATTCATTGTTGTAAATATCATAAGCTAGATTGCTCTTTTTGAGCGGTACCTAGTAATGTTATTTTTAGAACAAAGAAGTATCATTGAATTTGAATAATAAAGAATATTGTTAGGTTTATTGTAACCGAATATTTATTCGAACTGTCTTAGGAGTCAACCTGTCTTGCGAGTGTTAGTTTTTTGCTTGGAATCAAATAGAAACTCCCAAGAAAAGTTTTATTGTATTTATATTATACACTCCTGGACAAAACTTAAGGAAGTTGTACCTTTTAGCATGTATTTATCGGGATTCAGACAAAAACTCTGAAATATATTACAGTGACCTTTATTGAGACACGAGATAATCAAATGTGAACAAAATTGCCTCTGTCTCCTTCAAAAAAAAGTTTTTTTTGCCCATTTTGTCTATTTATAAAATATAACGTAAAATCGAATATATATGATGAGTATGTATGACAAGCATGTTTAAAGATAGCACTGGAATTATCTGAAGTTAACTTTACGATTCATCCATTAGTGAAATACTTGGATTGCCTGGTTGGAAAATGGTGTTCTGGTTGGTGTATAACAGGGGTCGGCATACGTTTGAATCGGAAGAGTAAAAAATTACAATTTACAAAATTTCAAAGTTTTTAAAGAACCACATTTTTTCTTGCCAACAATAAATAGTACTCACATAAATAATATTTACGTATGGAACTATATAAATAGCTGTAGCTTCACATCCAAAGAGCCGCATATGACTCGCTAGCCGCAGTGTTCCGACCTCTGGTATAGACAAATGTGGTATACAGTGTTACATATCCCTCCTGATTATTATTATTATTTTGCTTATCCCTAGTACACATGGTACAGACCATAATAATTATAATGGGTAGAGGTAAGCGACTGCTTTTACTGTAAGCGCACCACATATCTACACATGTGAAAAACAGTTCGAATTTGCACTTAAAAAATGCCAGAGCACCATTTTGTTACTTGAACTCGCTGGTGGAGTTGGACCTTTGCAAGAATCGGTGGCCATTGGAGCTTTTTTTTTTCTTTAATCAGAAAAAAGTGCTCAATGCGGGAATTGAACCGGGGTCGTAGCGGTCGAAAACCAACGGTTTAGACCATCCTTCCACCGACCTTCCCCCTAATTATTATCCTGAAAACACGCCATTTCAACTATTCATATCCTTACTTGACAGACATCAAATTTATGCAAAACTTGAACGATCATTTTTGGAAAGTTGATTTCCAATAGACCCAAAAAAAAAAAAAGAAGAAAATTTGAGAAGTCTCAAAAATATCTACATTTCAAAAAGTAATAGATAACACCTTGGCAGAGCATGGAATAAACACCTCATATTTTCAAAAAGTTTGATTAAGAAACACAAAACGTATTGCTTTCTTTTGAAATATTTTAAATTTTGTTTGCACTCATGAACAGAACTTAAGGAAGTTGTACCTTTTAGCATGTATATCTGGATTCAGACAATAACTCTGAAAGATATTACATTGACCTTTATTGAAGACACACGAGATAATCAAGTGTGAACAAAACTGTCCCTGTCTCCTTAAAAAAAAAAAAAAAATAAAACAGAAAATCGGCGACAACATTAAGTTTTGTCTATGAGTGTATTTCTTCAATATTTCTATTTGTATAATCTATGTAAGAATGTACTCTATAGGTGTTGTGTATGGAAACAAATGAAAAAACTATACATATACAAAATGCAATAATTTTTTAGATATGGTGGATAAATCGGCGCGAAATCGCTGGGAAGGTCTCACCACTGATGAGCCAAGTTTTCTCAATTCTCTTTTTTACCATCAGTTCACTAATTGTATAAAAAATTTGACTTTATTATTATTTTTAAAAAGCGACACTATTGAATAACTCCATATTTGCATATGTGTTCTAGGTATCGGCTATGGGATGATGTATCTCCCAGCTGTGGTGACAGTTGGACTCTTCTTCAAGAAACGTCTGGCACTTGCTACAGGCATTGCTGTCTGTGGTACAGGAGCAGGGACCTTCATCATTCCCATCATAATCAACTATTTCCTTGTTCCCTATGGATGGAGATTTACCTTCCTGGTTCTGGGGATCCTCAACTTCTCCTGCGTCCTACCTGGACTGGCCTTCATCAAGAACAAACCCCCCAGGGTCCCCCCCATCGCTCTCGTCCCTCCCGATGTGGTCTGGACCGATACTAAAAACTTCGAGGAAGTTGATCTTGAATCCGAAAATGAAGAGGATAGCCCCGAAATTGACGAGAAAGTCGTACATTCCAATTTAGCTCTAACTACATCTCAGATGAATATGTTTGGTGGTTCAGAACTCTCACTTTCTGTTACTGGTAGTTCGAGTCTTTTTGATTTAAGTTTGCTTAAAGATCTTCGTCTTTTGTTCCTCGCATCTTCTGGACTCTTTACTGTAGCAGCTTCGATGACGGTCTATACGTATATCGCGATGTTTGCCAAAGATGTTGGGATGCCTGAAGGACAATCTTCAATGTTTTTATCTGTTGTTGGACTCTCGAATACCTTAGGGAGGATACTTCTAGGAGCTTTTACTGATAGTCCTCATGTAAGTGCGCTGGTTCTTAATCATATCGGACTTCTGGGAGGTGGATTGGTGGTTGCATTATGGCCGTTCTTTCCTTTTCTTGAAGCCTTCTACATCAATTCAATTCTCTTCGGTTTATCCATTGGTAAGTAGACACAGCAATGTGTATAATGACTTCTCGTTCTAAACATTTGTTTTGTGATTGTGCAGCGACGTTTGGTTCGTTGAGATCTGTTATCACCGTGGAATATCTTGGCAGAGACAAACTGAGCAGAGCTTTCGGACTCCAGGTTGTCGTGCAGGGAATCTCGGGCTTAGCTGCTCCGCCTCTTGGAGGTAAATATGTAAATATACTGGACAACTACCTCTCTGTGAAGGACACCTAAATGAAGAACTAAAGTGTCCTTTGTAGAAAGGTGTCCTTTAATGAGGTTTTACTTCCTATACATTCCTGTTCTTTTAAAACTAAGTACCTTTTATATTTTGGGTTCCATCTCATAATGTAGTGTTGTTGTGTGCTCTGATTTGAACCTATTATACACTCATGGACAAAAGTTAAGAAAATGGAAATTCTGATGTCACCGGTCATCTGTTTTTATTTTGAAGGAGACAGAGGCAATTTTGTTAACACTTGGTTATCTTGTGTATCTTCACACTAAAGGTCACTCTAATATCTTTCAGAGTTATTGTCTGAATCCAGATATACATGATAAAAGGTACAACTTCCTTAAGTTTTGTCCATGAGTGTAAATGCTGTTCTTAAACATTATTTATGTATAGTTGTAGTTTTTAGTGTCCTTCAAGTTGACTTTTAGTGACTATATGGTGACAAATATTCTTCAATTTGATCTGTTAATGACCATCACTCTCAGCTCATTTATTGACCTTCTAGTAGCATTCTTGATCCTTTCTAGCTCATTGTAGGTCTTCCTCTCTTCCTTCAATTTTTTCCCAATATCATCTTTTCCAAGCCATTTGCTTATATATTTGGAATTCTAGGGATCTACTAGAATTAATTCCATTTAAGATTGAAACATTTAACCATTATATATCTATAAAATAAAAGGATTTAAAAGCGCGAATGTTTCTTTTATACATAAAACGAACTTCTACTGTCCTTACTGTGATGAAAAAATATATTGGGAGGGCTTGGCTCATCAGTGGTGAACCCTCCCAGCGGTTTCGCCAATTTAATCCACCAGACCGCTTCTCAGAGCTCTAATACTGTATTGGATCATTCTGCTTTTATATGCTACACTGACGAAACCGCTGGGAGGGTTCACCACTGATGAGCCAAGCCCTCCCAATATATTTTTTCATCACAGTAAGGACAGTAGAAGTTCGTTTTATGTATAAAAGAAACATTCGCGCTTTTAAATCCTTTTATTTTATATGTATAGATGGCGCGTTATTGCTTTGTGTTATATATCTGTTGTCCATGACACTCTGAGTAGATTTCTCCATGTCCATATTTCAAAATCTTCAATTATTTTTCTTTCTTCTTTTCTGAAAATCCAGTTATCTCATCCATAAGTGACCACAGGGAATACCAATGCCTCTACAATTCTCTTCTTTGTCTTGTGAATGAAATGTCTTTATCTTTCATAATCTTGTCCAATTTCATCATTACATCTCTTCCTAGTTCTATTATTCTTTTTACTTCCTCTAACCAACCTCCTCATCAATCCTGGATCCTAAGAATATAAAGTGATCAACTATATCAATTTTCTCTTGTTGAATTTTAAAGCTATTTATATTATCTGTAGCTATAATTTTCACATATTGCTCTCTTTCTTCACTTTCAGCCTTATGTTCAAATTTTGAAAGAAGAAACTGCCCCCTCAAATTATTGTTGTGGTTAGCCTGCTCTTTTTTTGACATGCACCTTTTATAAAGATCTTGTTGCGACTCTCTCTCTCTCTCTGAATAATCTTATATGGACATTGTAATAAGTCAGTTTCAATCTCTTTCTCTCTCTGATATTTAATATTTTAAATACAAATTTTCACTTTTCTTCTTTAATTTTCTCAATAATCTCTTTTAAGTCTTCTTTGTTTTCTGCTAGCAGTGTGGTGTCATCAGTATAGCAAAGGTTAAAGTAACATTTAAAATACAATATAACGCGGCTGATGATTGTAAAACGAAAATTGCAAATATACCGCGAATGTTTCTTTTATAAAAATCAAAATTTATTTTCAAAGAGAAATAGCGACATTTCTAACTTTAAGGATGAAGTATGGAAAGGTGAAACATGAAGAGTAATGGCGAACGGAAAAATAAAAAGTGTCCAGGGGCGGGAATCGAACCCACACCCTTCTGCTTACCGGGCAGGTGCCTTGTCCACTCGGCTACCCTGGACGTATAGGTTGTTTATTTTCATTCCTCCAATGTGTACAGCTATGTTACCAAGATCAGCTAATCTCATGCTATGTCTAATGTAGAGGTTGAAGAGACATGGTGATACTATATATATATATATACAGTCTTGTCTCACTTATTTTTGTGGTTTGAAACAATCAGTGTTCCCTTATTCTGTCTTAACCATGGCTTCCTGTTCTGTATAGAGGTCTTTAATCAGGACAGTTAGATGTTTTAGTGTGATTTACACAGTCAAAATCTTTGCTATCAATCACTGAAACATAAATATATATTCCTTTATACTTTTCTCTTGCTATTCTCCTCTCTTTATGCTTTTCCACAAGGTAATAAGATCAAATCCAAAAAAATAAATAGTGTGTGACATTTTGGTAACAGTGCTGTTACCAAACCTCACACACTTATTTATTTATTTATATTTGGTCTTATGACCTTATGTTTATAATCTAATAATCCAAATTGTGCCTTGTCATTTATGCTTTTCCATTATCCATTCTATGGATCCATCTTATGTATGGTCACTGAACCCATGGATAAGACAGAAGATCTTTCAAGGACTTTGCAAACAAAGAAGCTGGGGTAGATTATATATGACTGAAAACTTTTATAATTTACACTTATACAGTATGTAGAGGTATTCTGTGACTTAGGGGAATATATTTTATTTTCAAAATATCAGTTCTTCATCCCCCATGTCAATATTTCTTATTAAAATATATTTAGAATTGATATTTTTGATTGAAATCTTTTCAATAATATATATAGACAATATATATAAAGACACACTAAATAATTTCACCATGGTAAGGTACAATTTAGATTATAGATTAAAAACACAAGGTAAAAAAGACCAAATCCAAATAAATAAATAGTGTGTGATGTTTCCGTAACAGCATTTATCATAGAATAATATTTTAGGGTTCTTTGAAAATTATCTTCTTCTTATCTACTATCTTGTTTATACACTGATAACAGTAACTATTTAAAACATGATGTGGTTTAATTTCTCATTCAGTACTTTTGTCTGATGATGGTAACAACACTGTTACAGAAATGTCACACACTATTTATTTGGATTTGGTTTTTATTACCTTGTGTTTATAATTACACCATGTTAAACACCACCTCAATTCTTTTTTGATCCATCTCTACCCATTGTAAAGACTTATCCAAAATAATAATATTCTAAAAAATATAAACTATTTCTGATGTATGATTCTTCTTAAATTGAATTTTTTATACTGACCTTACTGCAATATGATAAATTAATAGGAGGGCCTGGCTCATCAGTGGTGAACCCTTCATTAATTTATAATTGCAGTAAGGGCAGTATAAAATTATTTTAATTAAAGAAGAATCATATGTGTCAAAATAGTTTCATTTTCTTATGACAGATGGCGCTCTAATACACAATATATATATTGAGTACCGCCTACTATTATTAAGCCCCGCCTCAAATCCTTTTGCTCCACCTACTCATTATAAATACCTCTTCCAAATAATATATATTGTTAATGAAAACATTAATATGCAAATGTTTCCTTCACATATATATAAAACTTATACTGTCCTTACTGCAATGCAAAAATATATTGGGAACCCTTACAAGTTTGATAGTTTTTGATATATGAAAAAATAATTGAAAAAAATATATAAAAAGGTCAGGTGTTGATATTAAAAATAAAAATGGTATATCCTGACCATTTGATTTATCAAGATATTGGATTGGCCAAATATCAAGGAACAGGCTAACTCTGTTTAGTTGATTTCTGTTCCACTAGATGGCGCTCTGCCATCTGTAAAGCACATGTGCTCCTGGTCAGGATATTCCATTTTTATTTTTGTTTTTAGTTTGATAAATGTGTGAAAGAAACATTTGCATATTAATGTTTTCATTTGCTATATATAGATGTTATTGCTTAATATTAATATATAGTATGTTCTGTCTATTATTCATAAGCCCCGCCTCAATCCTTTTGCTCCACCATCTCATTATAAAGACATATTCCCCAAATAATAAATACAGTTAAAACTGTATAGCACCTCCCTCTTGGGACTTACCAAAATAGGGTGCTATAGAGAGGGGGTGCTATAGACAGGTCAATTTTAATGTAAATCGCATTTTACTACGTATTTAAAATTGGGCGCTATAGAGAGGTGCTATTTAGAGAGGGCGCTATAGACAGGTTTAACTGTATTATGTTCCACTATATATTACAAAACCTACTCATTATAGTCAATATCTATTCAGCCCCCAAACCCTTTCCCCCGCCCACTTATATCATTAAGCTCTGCCCCAAACCCTTTGCTCCACCCACTTATAAAGACCACCTTTAAACGCAATAAATTGTGCTCCACCTACCATTATTAAGCTCCGCCTTTGTTCCACCTACTAAGAACCACCCCCAATGTTTTTGTCCAGCCTTCCTCTACAGTATCAACAAAGACTATGCCCTCCCATTCCACGCGGCCGGTGGATTCCTCACGGCCTCTTGTTTCCTGTGTCTGCCCCTCGCTTTCATGTCCAAGCATGGACAAGAGAAAGATGAAGACAAGAAAGTTCCGCCCAAGATTGCAGATAATGCCTGATTTCTCCTTTAGAATCTCTACTGATTTTACATCGATTTCTTGTGGCTTCTTACTTTCTGGAATTGGTAATATTTTGTAAGATCTATTAGCAAGTTGAAATATTTTTAAAGATTGAATCCCTTGAATTTTGTTTCCCCTCTTTTTATAGGACTGATATTTGAGCACTTATACCCATTTGTTATTCTTTTTTTTTGCAAGTTTATATTTTTTTGAAATCATGTTCCCCCCTTTCTGATATTCTACTCTGAACCTTCCCAAATTTACATAAATGAGATTTATTTACATATGCACCCACATATTACATATTGTTGTATATAACTTATACAAGACATCTTTTGTGATATTTTTTTAGTATTTTTGTTAAATTCTTTTTCATAAAATGATTTATCTTCTATATTGAATTCTATTTTTTTATAGGCATCTCTGAGAAATATTTTTGAAAATAAAAAATATATTTTTTCTTAAAACGTATTTTTTTTAATATGAAATGATTCTAACATTTTTAAAATTTGTATAAATGTCATTTTTGAATTCTAGGATTTTATGCTGGAATCAAATTTCTATTTTAATACAAAATTTAAAAGAATTTGGTGTCTTATTTTCAGTTTAAATTTTATTTAATTTTGTAAATATAGCAGAAAATTGTTGACAAAGATTGAGAATGACAAAGATGAATTTTTAATGTTGAAAATTAGGTTTTAATGTATAATCTTACCAATATTTTGTTGTTTTCAGAATTTCTTAAAAATATTTATAAAAAAATACACTGGTATGGCACAATTTGGATTATAGATTATAAACACAAGGTTAAAAAAGACCCAATACAAATAAATAAATAGTGATGTTTAGGTAACAACGCTGTTACTGAAACATCACACACTATTTATTTCATCTTTTTACCTTGTGTTAAAAAATACACCTTTTTTTGAAGTAGACTCAAAACTTTTCCACCAAAGTTTATTATCTTTTAATAACTTAGCAATATCTTTTTTTCTCTTCATTGTATGCCAAATATTCTTAATTTCCCTTATGGATGGATAGTTCAAGAAACACGCAAGTTTTTTGGATAGACTTGGGAAAAAAAATACTATTTTCAATCGCCAATATTGTTGTGACTTCACACTCACTTAGAGAATGGAGGAGTTTATAAATTGTCTTTGCCGGTCCCAAGCCTGGATGAAAAAGGAGAGGAGGGGGAGCAGTAACAAGCTCACTAAAAAGGCTCGGCTGATAGTACCCTGTAAGGACTCCTAATCCAGGGATACAGGATGAGCAGCGTTTGTACTCCATTGTTAGGAGCGGCTGCACATGGCGTCTGTTCCTCATATCAGAGGCGCCCATTTATTTTGGAGCTAAGTCGACCTGCCACTGAGTAGTGCTCCTAGTCTTAATGACAAAGGCAGACACATTCTACTTCACCCAGTGTGGAGATAAGAAAGAAGAAGATAAGATAAATTGTGATGAAAAGAGTGATATGTATAAAAACTCTGCAATGATGATATGTTGTTGGCTGTTACAAGGAGTTTAGACAGACCACTAAATGGTTGAATACACAAGGTAATAAGATCAAATCCAAATAAATATTGTGTGACATTTTGGTAACAGCATTGTTACCATCTTCAAACAAAAGTGCTGAATCTGAAGATGGTAACAATGCTGTTACTGAAACACATCACACATTAATTATTTGGATTTGGTCTTATTACCTTGTGTTCTATAATCCAAATTGTGCCTTACATAAATGGTTCAAAAGAGTGTATAAATATCCTCTTATTCTTTTAAAATAAAATTAGTTGAAAGGGGATAAATACTCTCTGTTTTCTGTCATTCAGTAATCTGTCTAAAAATGGGGTTGAATTTATTTGATATAAACACAAGGTAATAAGACCAAATCCAAATAAATAGTGTGACGTTTCGGTAACAGCATTGTTACCATCTTCAGATAAAAGTAATGAAAAAAGTACGCATTCAGTACTTTTGTCTGAAGATGGTAACAACGCTGTTACCGAAACGTCACACACTTTATTTATTTGGATTTGGTCTTATTACCTTGTGTTTATAATCTATATTCCAGATTGTGCCTTATCATTTATTTGATATAAATTAAACAATCTGGGGTGCTACAACAATGGTTTTTAGTTGTATGTAGTTACATAACCTAGAGTGGTTCTAATTGTGCATCAAACAAGATCTATTCCACTAATCCATAACAAAGGTTATGGATTATGTCATGTATCAATTGTGACTTCTTCCTCGAATGTATTAGAGGTGCTGCTGAACAATTCACCAAATTTCAAACAAATTATTCAAATTCCACTGTTGTTGAGACTGCTTGACAGCCATTGAAGCAATTATTTTCATCAGAAAAAAAAAGTATGATAAGGCACAAGATAAGGCATTCAGTACTTTTGTCTATAGATGGTAACAACGCTGTTACTGAAACATCACACACTATTTATTTATTTGGATTTGGTCTTATTACCTTGTGTTTATCAGAAAAAAAAGTTCTCGATGCACATGATTCAATCCTGAGTCCTGTTTGTTTGAAATAGAAGTTTGATGAAAAAGGTGATAAACGTTTCACAAAAAGATGCAGAGCTGAGAATGAAAACTCTGGAATGATGGTATGTTGTTGATTGTTACAAGTATTTTAGACAGATGGTTGAAAAGAGAAGGTTTAAATTTTTTTAAAATAAAATTAGTTGAAAGAATATTTATATCTTCACTTTTCTGCTATTTAGTAATCTGTATGGGGACTTTGTGAGCCGCTACGGTAACCGTGAACAGGGAACTCTGAAATATGGCTGACTAACTTGGCAATGGCATCCCCCCATTCCATTGAGCAGCAAAATCAGAAATTGATGATTGGACAAGACACCAGTAATCTGTCTGAGAACTTTGTGAGCCCCGAGCCTCTGCAGTAACCATGAACAGGGAACTCTGAAATATGGCTGTCTAACTTGGCAATGGCATTCTCCCTTTCCATGGAGTGGACAAGACACCACCAGTAATCTGTCTAAAACCCTTGTAAGAGCCCACAACATACCATCAGTGCAGAGTTTTCATACCCACCCCCACATCATTGTTTTGTGAAACCTTTCTCCCTTTTCATCACATCTTCTATTTCTGACAACCAGGATTGAATCCTGTGGATAGAGAACTTTTTTTATGATGAAATAAATTCTTCAATGGCCCCCCCTGATTCAACCCCATCAGTGAGTACAAGTAACCAAACAGGGTTTTAACACATTTTTAAGTACAAAAGTCAAGCTGCTTTATATATTTGTAGGTAGATATGTGGTGCACTCTTACATTAAAGTATATGAAAAAATAATAGAAAAAAATAAGTGGGTCAGGTGTTGATGTAAAAAAGCACATGTGCTCATGGTCAAGATATGCTTTCTTTACATTAAAGTATATATATACTCAACTAGGTAAGTATGTGAGCATATTACTATTATCCTTAGTACATGTGGTACAGGCCATGATAATCATGATGGGTAGTTAGTGGCTGCTTTTAATGTAAGAGTACACCACATGTATATATACATACACTATGTGAAACTGAATTTACAACACCAATAATTAGTGGACAAAAGTTGTAAAAATCTGCATAAAGAAAGTATCAGTAACGAACAATAAATTACCTTTATTAGAAAAGAACACATCTATACACTGAGTGACATCGCCGTCCACTCAATATGTTGTGGGAACACCGCGGATCAAGCGTGTCCTGCATATCCTCAAAAATGGCGACAGAAGTGGACTGTGAGGCCGCCATCGCACGGATGTGTCGGTCCACATGTGCTGACGTCACTCTGGCGCACCAGCACCCCACAATCGTGCCACATTTCCTTGTTCCAATCAACTTCGCCATAGCCGGTGCACTGTGGACGCGTCGAGGTGTCTATCCATAGAGATTTGACATATGGACCAGCCGGCCCTACTGACTCCAATCACCTCTCGTGAAATCGTCTGTCTGCTGGAACTGTCTCGGCTGGCGGCGGTCTGACATTCTCTGCTCCTAAACCTTTTCTCTGAGTCAAAAAATTAAAATAATTTCCCTGTCAGACAGAGAGGTGCGAATATTGGCAAATTTTCAAGTTCCCCTTTCTTATAACAATCAAAATGAGTGGGATAGCTACGCAATTTGCATCATTTACGGTTAGCTAACCTTACTCTGAAATTTTTTATATTTTTATGCCCAATAATTCTTGGTGTTGAAAATTCAGCTCAGTGCATACAATATATATACTTATTTTATAGTATGTATAATATAATATATAATTTTTCTCTTTCATGTATATATACACGAAAAAAATGGTGTGTGTGTGTGTCTGTATAAGAAGTAAAGAAATTTAAAGAGAATTATATATATATATGTAGTATAATTCGGCGACAAACATAACTTGGTCAACATCTAAAAACTTTCTTGATCAAAGATCCCCATCTCAATGTACTAAACTACCCTTATCCATGTGGAATGAGAAATTCTCATAGAACCTGTGATGAAATCCGTAATTGGTTTATTTTATGATTAAGATACGATTTTTTTTTTCAAAATTTCATTCTTATAAAACCTCAAAGGCAGATCTGGAGTTATATTCTTTTGTAATAAATAAGGAAACTTAGCAATAAATTGATAAAGAGGGAGCAATCTCTCGAAATAATTTGAGATTTTTTTTTTTTACAGATCCAGGTACGCTCTTTTATATAAAAATAACAATACTGTTACGAGGATGGAAGCTTCGGCAAAGTCGGTGGACCAGTAGGTAACACCCTCGATTCCCGACAGTCATGAACCGGGATTGAATCCCGCGTTAACATTTTGTTTAATATGTGAATAACCTTCATATATTATTCATTGTTTCAATTATCATAAACTAGGTTGCTCTTGTTGAGCGGTACCTAATAAAGTGATTTTGGAACCGGAAACTTAAGGAAGTTGTACTTTTATCATGGCAGTGTGGACGTGTTGAATCAGGGACTTGTTTAATTCTGACCATGTCGGTTTGATCCATGTCCTGATGTCGTGGTTGATGTTCCTAGTTGTGTTCTTTTTAAGATGGCCAGGTAATGGTTGTTTATCTTTAAAGTGCAAGTGTCCTTAGGGGGACATAGCGCTCTAAGTCGAAATAAAGAAATATTGTAGCAAATAAAAAAAAAAAAAAAAAAAGATGGCCAGGTAAAAATGTTCTCAGGTGTCGGGTTGAATGGTCAGTGGTGAATATATAGGTCCATAATTGGTGGACAAATTGCTAGCTACGTTGTTTTACCAGCCGCCGAAGCTTCGGCATCGCCGTGGTGGTTAGCAGGGTCTGTCCGACCACATGTGTTGTTCACTTACAAGAATAGCTGAGAGGAGGAGTCGCGTGGGGATTGACGGAGTCTTCAAGATGATCCCATCGAGAACAGCGGCTGCTTGTTGTTTATGTTGTTTGTGTGGCCCTCTAGGAACAAATCAGATTAATAGCTCGAAAATATCGATCCCTTGTGCCAATTTGATTATCCTGATACAGCAACGACAACAATATCACTTAAAATATCTATTGTATTAGCTCTTATAATTAAAGATACTTCAGCCAGTAAATCTTTTATCGACGTTTCGACAAAAATCTTTTTTTTTTGTCCTCGTCAGGAACGAACAAAAATTAAAACATTTGGCAAAGCGTTAAAAATTATCTTATGTCGGCCAGGTAGCCTCTATCTTTACGATAATCTATTGTAAAACGACATTTGAAATACTATCCCGCATGTGTTTCTTTTCAACGAAAATTCAAAATTTATTTCAAGGAGAAATAACGATTATTTCTAACCTTTTTCTAATCGTTATTTCTCCTTGAAATAAATTTTGAATTTTCGTTGAAAAGAAACACATGCGGAATAGTATTTCAAATGTCGTTTTACAATCACAAGCCGCATTATATTTTATTGTAGAATCTATTGTATTGTGTTTTTATTTCTTCGTTTATATACAGTAAAACCTATCTGTAGAGTCAAAACGTCCTTTAGCGAGAGGTATCCTCTTTTCGGAGAGCTTCTAATTAGTAAAAAAATAGTCATTTTGGTAATGAAAACTATTCTTTGTAGAGAGGTGTCTTCTAGTGAGATTGTCCTGTTTCATGGAGGTTGTTCTACTGTATCATGTCTATTTGTTTCGATCATTTTTCTCTAGTTATATTCGGTATTATTTTTGGTGAAGGTTCTTGAGGTTTTTGACATGTGGATTCTTAAGAATATTTTGAGATAAAAAAGTTTCTTTAATGGCACAAATATCTTCAATAAATCTTGACGGGTCAGTATATAGTAATTGGAAGTATGATTCTCTCTACCTCCCTAGCGTGGCCGGGCGGTGACCAGGACAGTATGTCTGGAGTCTTGTACTCCTGGTACCTTAGACATGAAGGCTGCTGTCCTACTAACCCCAGCTAAATGTAGAGACATCCCAAAGTCCTGTTAACTGCCTCAGAATATCAAGGAGGTGACCAGGACAGTATGTCTGGAGTTTTGTACTCCTGGTACCCTAGACATGAAGACTACTGTCCTACTAAGCCCAGCTAAATGTCAACAGACAAAGTCCTACCTTTGTATGATGTTCCCATCAACAGGAAACACACCCAATTACTCCCCGTATAAATTCTACTTCTCACTAACTAGAGAAGAATGGACTTCTAGACATGGTCTAAGAGGATAACCACCACAAAACATCAAACTTCCCTACAAATAAAGCTATATTCTAAAAGAAACTAGGAAAGTGCAATACACTCATGGACAAAACTTAAGGAAGTTGTACCTTTTAACATGTATATCGGGATTCAGACAATAACTCTGAAATATATTTGATACACAGTGACCTTTATTGATGACACCCGAGATAAGCAAATGTGTGAACAAAATTACCTCTGTCCCCTTAAAAAAAAAAAAAGACGACCGGCGACATCAAAAACTTTCCATTTCCTTAAGTTTTGTCCATGAGTGTATATGCGGAATTCATGGAGGAACCTTTAAATGATATGGTGTGACAATAGTAATGCGGTATGGCAGATTAAACATTGGATTCACATTGAATAGATTTAAAAATACATTAGCAGTCAAAACTTTAGGAAGTGGAAAGTTATGTCGCCGGTTGTCTGCTTTTTTTTTTTTTGAGACAGAAACAATTTTGTTCACACTTGGTTATCTCGTGTGTCTTCAATAAAGGTCACTGTAATATCTTTCAGAGTTATTGTCTGAATCCCAATATACATGCTAAAAGGTAAAACTTCCTTAAGTTTTGTCCATGAGTGTATATTGGTTATCTCGTGTGTCTTCAATAAAGGTCACTGTAATATCTTTCAGAGTTATTGTCTGAATCCCAATATACATGCTAAAAGGTAAAACTTCCTTAAGTTTTATACATGAGTGTATATTGGTTATCTCGTGTGTCTTCAATAAAGGTCACTGTAATAATATCTTTCAGAGTTATTACCTGAATTCCGATATACATGTTAAAAGGTACAACTTCCTTAAGTTTTGTCCATGAGTGTATATTGGTTATCTCGTGTGTCTTCAATAAAGGTCACTAATATCTTTCAGAGTTATTGTCTGAATCCCAATATACATGGTAAAAGGTAAAACTTCTTAAAGTTTTGTCCATGAGTGTATATTGGTTATCTCGTGTGTCTTCAATAAAGGTCACACTGTAATAATATCTTTCAGAGTTATTACCTGAATTCCGATATACATGGTAAAAGGTACAACTTCTTTAAGTTTTGTCCATGAGTTGTTTATATGATAACTACGTAAAACTTTATCAAGGTTAATGCCGTTTAACGCTGTCGTTATAAAACAATTCGTTGAACGTGCTAAAGCTCTAGATAAACGTATAATTAGAACACATTAAACTACATTGAATAATTTGTAGGTTTAGTTAAATTGTGAAAATTACCTTTAAGCTACTTATATGTATTTACATATGTGTGTGTGTGCAGGATAATTTGCATATCTAAGCTGCCAAAATGGCCGCAAAATCTGACATATTACTCCATATTTCACAGAAATCCAAAAAGAAGCTGGTAAAACAACGTAGCTAGCAATTTGTCCACCAATTATGGAATGATATTTTCACCACTGACCATTCAACCCGACACCTGAGAACATTCTCACCTGACCATCTTAAAAAGAACACAAGTAGGAACATCAACCACGACATCAGGACATGGATCAAGCCGACATGGTCAGAATTAAACAAGTCCCTGATCTAACATGTCCACACTGCCATGATAAAAGGTACAACTTCCTTAAGTTTCCGTTTCCAAAATCACTTTATTAGGTACCGCTCAACAAGAACAACCTAGTTTATGATAATTGTAACAATGAATAATATATGAAGGTTATTCACATATTAAACAAAATGTTAACGTGGGATTCAATCCCGGTTCATGACTGTCGGGAATCGAGGGTGTTACCTACTCGTCCACCGACTTTTTTAATTATTCCTTAAGTTTTGTCTATAAGTGTATATATGCTCTTGTCATTAAAATATTCAAATTGGATGTAAAGTTAAACAGTATATTCTGTAAAGACATGATGAAAAGATGGATCTGACACATTTGTAAGTGATCCCGTATTGGGCACTTTTTTTTTCTAAAGTCGAACTGCTTTTCACATGTGTAGACATGTAGGGTGCACTTACAGTAAAAGCAGTCACCAAATTCTATCCACCATGATTATTATGGCTTGTACCACGTGTACTATGGATAAAAATAATAATATGACGAAAATAAAATTAATTAAACAAATTTAAAGTGACTTGCAGATTTTGTTTGGTAGTTAACAATTTAAATATATATACAGTTAAACCTGTCTATAGCGCCCCTTCTTGGGACTCACCAAAATAGGATGCTATAGAGAAGGGATGCTATAGACAGGTCACTTTTAATGTAAATCGCATCGTACTACGTATTTAAAATCGGGCGCTTATAGAGAGGGAGGCGCTATTTAGAGGGAGCACTATAGACAGGTTTAACTGTATATATATAAAAAAGACAGTCATCTTGTAAGAAATACAATTTTGAAAAAAGTTTTAATTTATTTTAGTCATCTCACAAGGTATTCAATCAAATTTATTTTGGAAAAATTCATATTTCTCAGATCCTAGTCAAATATAGTTACAGTTATCTATAATTGAATTTTTTGTAGTTATTTCAAAACTTTGTAATTTATAATCATAATGTATGCCTATGCAAATATCTATTAATAGCCACATCTTCAGCTGTTCAGTATTCCTGAGACATAGGATACAAACAGCTGCTTGGACTGACCCACCTTTATGGCCAGACTCAGCATGGAACTTCTTGGTCAACTGGTTCAACTCAGCAATCAAAACAGGACGCGAGTAAAAGTGCTTAGCATTCTATATACAGTTACGAGCGTCATGCGTTCTTAATAATTCTCCATCTCTGTCACCGTTTGCTTTTTTTTTTTTGGAATGGCGCTCTCCTATTGGTTGGCTACGATCACGCCACCTTTGCCTCCCCCCCCCACTCGCTTTTTGGTTTTTGTAACTATTGTGTTGGAGCGGGTCGCTCCTTAAATAAATGCATATATTAGTTAATAACTAAATGGAATCCTCTCTTTCTTTTTCCCAGTAAGAGACGCCTACGGAAGCCAACAGTACATAGACAGATAAAGCACATAGGCTATAGTTATTAACTAACATATGCATTTATTTAAGGCGCCAATTTATAATTGTAACAAATAGTATTTGAATAAAAACATTCAATCGGGTAAAACACGGGCGTTGCCCTGGTCATTCGGCTAGTTAGTCCATACTAGTGAGCTGGACTCCCAGGGTAGTTGGTGTTCTGTGCTCCCTGGGTTATAAATATCTCTATAGGAAATACAAACATCACGGATGTTTCTTCTGAACATAAAAAAAACTTCTACTGTCCCATTCTGCGATAAAAAGTGAATGTCAAGCCCTCCCAATATATATATATTTTCATCGCAGTAAGGACAGTAGAAGTTTGTTTTTATGTTCAAAAGAAGGATCCGTGATGTTTGTATTTCCAATATATAGGTGGCAGGTTATTGCCTTATATTAAATAACCACTTTATAAGAGCTGATTATATCAAATATAAAAAGAAACAGCTATATTGAGTGGATACTAATTTGTAGAAAAAATATAGATGGATAAAATGTGCTAGATAGCATAAATTAACGTAGATCTTCAACTGTGTTTAATCTTAATTCTTGAAGCGATGCTTGAGATGAAATTTGTAACAATTAAATTTACTGGCAATATAGTCAATGTGAAGAACGTGTACATATAATTCATTGTTAATATCATAAGCTAGGTTGCTCTTTTTGAGCGACACCTAATAAAGTTATTTTTGAACTGGAAACTGGAACTGGCAATATGTTTCTTTTATTATTATTTTTTATTATCCCTAGTACACGTGGTACAGGCCATGATAATCATGCTGTGTAAGAAATAGGCGACTGCTTTTACTGTAAGTAGCACCACATATCTACACATGTGAAAGGCAGTTCGACTTTTGCACTTACATACAGAGCCCCGTTTGATTACTTGCATTCTCTGGTGGGGTTGGACTTCTACAAGAATCAGGGGTCCAATGTGGGAATCGATCCCGGGTCGTAGCGATCAAAAACCAAGGGTTTAGACCATCCTTCCACCAAACCCCCACGTTTCTTTTTAATAATATCATCAAATATTATCCCTAAATACCTTACTGCAATGATACAAGTTATTGAATTGTAGTAAATTGCATATGGTAGTAAGGTATGTAGATATAATACACCTATCCCCCGATTTACACGGTATTTGTTTTACACGTTTTCGCTTTTACACGGTTTTCCAAATAAGTTTTTTTTTATCGCACTATACTAAATGATACTATGATTGAACACATGCGCTGTGTACACATCTCACGAGGAATCCCGAGCTTATGTGCTGACTTGCTGCACACTGTGTCTGTATTTCTTCGCATAAAAATTTCGCGAAAATTTTTAATTTTCGATTTACACGTTTTTCTCAGGAACGTATCTACAGTGTAAATCGGGGGATAAGTGTATTTAAATTATTAAAAAATAAACACACATTGTGAATTTAATTATTACAAATTTTATTGATAGATGGCGATTGTTTGAGAATTTATATTTACTCTATATTTGGAGAGAGATAACCCTGGAATATACAGAACTACCCAGAATTATATGGTACATTAGTGCCATCTCTTATGAGAAATTTTAACCATTAGGCGCTTATACGATTCTTTTAAAATTACAAACAACAAGGCAATAGTTAATTGTTTAATTTTAAAAAGAATCTAACGCGTCTTAAATAGCTTAAATTTCTCATACCCAGAATTTACTATTTATCCATTAAAAATCTTTTGTCTCTATATCAATGTTATCTATTAAGATAAGAAAAAAAATCAATTTTTAAAAACCAAATAATTTTTTTTCGAATTTAATAATTTAAAAAATATATATATTTTTAAAAAACAGATTATATAAATATATATCATTATTTACTATTTTAATAATAATATTCGGTGATCTTGTTATCGCGTGCTTAAAAATAAACATTGAATTATTAAAGTTTGATATAGTTATTTTTTAAATGATTTTTTATTAAAACACAAAATGACAACACCAAGAGGTATAAGGCGTTATGAAGAAGATCGAATTAATCCATGTTTACCACACATTCCTCTACATACAGAAAAAGGTAAGGATATGTTTAATTCTATTTATAAGGGATTTTTTAAATTAAAAAATTCCAGTCGCAACGTTCCAAAATGTCTTGAACATCTTGAAAAACTTCCAGAAGACAATTTTATAAAATATTTAGCGAAAATTCAACAGAATATACCCTTGGCGCAACGAAGTGTGGTGAAAAATAAAAATATTCCTCTCCCCGTGGTACATCCATTAACAGCTTCTGTTGTTGAGGTTGAAGTTTTCCAACAGGAACTCTATTCAAAATCGGCAGAAAGGAATCAGAATAAAGAAAATACATCAAAGAATTTAGAATATCTTGAGAAAAAAATAGAAAGAAATAAAGATGAAAATATAAAAGAAATTGAGAATCCAGAGAAAATTGAAGCTAACCACGAAAAGAAGATTGTTTCGACAGAAATTTTCGAACAAAAAGATGAAAATGAAGAAATTCAAAAAGAAATACATATACAAATTGAAGAACCAATGCTTCCAGAAGGGGTTGAAGGTGAATCACTGATGGAATCAACGACTTCTAAGAAAACAAGAAAAAATAGTTTAGGGCTTTTTGAAAAGAAAGAACTCAAGTCATTCAACCAGGAAACAATAGATCTAACAGAAAATTGTGAACAAAGAAGTAACGAGAAAGTGAATAAATCCGTGGTTGAAGGAGTTATCATGAAAAGGAATCATATCAAGAGACATAGGAGAACTGAAGCAGAGATATTGAAAAATGACATCGCATTTTGGGGAGAAATGGCAGAAGATATAGTGACCCCAAAACTGGCGAATAAAGGATTATGTGTGAGTGAAGAAAATAATCCTCTTGAAAGAAGAAAAATAACGATTTTGAGGCTCGTGAAAAATCAGGAACTCGCATGTTCAAATCACGAAGAAAAAATAGAATCAGCAGAAAAATGTGAGCAGAAAACTGAAGATGATCAAAAACTTGTAAGTAAAGGATTTAACGAAGAAAAGAATGCTTTTGAAGAAAAAGAGATAACGCTTTTGAAGATCGTGGAAAATCAGGAACTCGCATGTTCAAATCACGAAGAAAAAATAGAATCAGCAGAAAAATGTGAGCAGAAAACTGAAGATGATCAAAAACTTGTAAGTAAAGGATTTAACGAAGAAAAGAATGCTTTTGAAGAAAAAGAGATAACGCTTTTGAAGATCGTGGAAAATCAGGAACTCGCATGTTCAAATCACGAAGAAAAAATAGAATCAGCAGAAAAATGTGAGCAGAAAACTGAAGATGATCAAAAACTTGTAAGTAAAGGATTTAACGAAGAAAAGAATGCTTTTGAAGAAAAAGAGATAACGCTTTTGAAGATCGTGGAAAATCAGGAACTCGCATCTTCAAATCTCGAAGAAAAAATAGAATCAGCAGAAAAATGTGAGCAGAAAACTGAAGATGATCAAAAACTTGTAAGTAAAGGATTTAACGAAGAAAAGAATGCTTTTGAAGAAAAAGAGATAACGCTTTTGAAGATCGTGGAAAATCAGGAACTCGCATGTTCAAATCACGAAGAAAAAATAGAATCAGCAGAAAAATGTGAGCAGAAAACTGAAGATGATCAAAAACTTGTAAGTAAAGGATTTAACGAAGAAAAGAATGCTTTTGAAGAAAAAGAGAGTACGCTTTTGAAGATTGTGGAAAATCAGGAACCCGAATCTTCAAATCCTGAAGAAAAAATAGAATTAGCAGGGAAATATGAGAAGAAGGCTGAAGAAAAAGTGAATAGAAGACAGGCGGCTAAGAAATTTGTTGTTGAAACAAAGCCTCCTGAAAAGATAAGAAGGAAAGAGCTTTTAGAGCCAATGGAAAATAAGGAACGCGCATCTTCTAAACAGGAACCAAGAAAAGAGCCAGCAGAAAAATATGTACAAAAGGCTAAAGAGAGAGTGAATAGAAGACAAACGAGTAAGGAACTTATCGTACAAACAAAACCTCTTGAACGAAAAAGAAGAACGAATTATATTTTACCGCAAATGGAAAATGAGAATTTAAAATCTTCTAACAAGAAAGAAAAAATAAATTCAGCAGAAAAAGGCAAGAAAAAATCTCAAAAAAGAGTGAATGGAACACTGTCGATTGAATACTTTATTGTAGAAAATAAACCTCTTGAGAGAAACAAAAGAAAGCGAACTGTTTTACATCAAAATTTGAATGAAGAACTTACATTATCCGAGGAAGAAGATTCTATTGATAACACGGACATATCAGAACCAAGAACTAAAAGAAAATCAAGAAGATTAAAAGCAACTCAAAAATCAATATCTTCAGAAGAGACGGAGATCGAAATAGTGGAAAAGAGAAAAACACCAAAGAATAAAAGAAAAAAGGCAAAAATTTCAGAATCAATATTTTCAGAAGAGACGGAAAGCGAAATAGAGGAAGAGCCAAAGAAGAAAAGACGAAAGACAAACATTTCAGAACCAATTACAGAGGTTGAGAATATCGTTTCCTCAACGAAGGAAACAAAATCGACAAAAAAACTTGGGAGAATGGCCGAAAAAGAAACACCAAGAGCGGTAGAGGAAAATACTCCAGTGATTCCAGAACCAGTTGAGGAACAAGTGAGGCGCCTGTGCAACATCTGCTTTAAAGAATTCTTAGAAGAACAACCACTTCTAGAACACTTCCTGAAACATCAGGATAGGACTAAACCTTGCAACTACCTGATGCTCGAACCAGGCAAACAACCAAGATACATCGAGATAAAAACTCGGTTTTGCAGAGAATGTCATTTGGTCGGTTTAGGACTTGAAGATCTGGTTATCCACTGGAACGAGAATCATCTGGATGTAGGTTCAGTCAAGTTAAATATGATCTACGACGAAAGGATGGAACCAGACCAATATATATGTGAATGCTCCAAAACCTTCCGCTATGAAATCATGCTCAAACATCACCAGAAAATCTGCGCATTAACGAATGCTTCAAAAGGCAAGGCACAAGTCCAAGAGGATGTACTTCAAAACTCCACAGTCAACAAGTCCGCCCCTAAAAAAAGAGGAAGACCTTCAGATAGTTTATCACGGTATAAGAACAAGAAAGCCAAGATTTGCTATTGATGGGGAACTAACTTTGAAAAAAAAAAAAAGTACAGATTTTCCTTTAAATTCTACAAAGATGAATCAATAGAAGTTGGTTTAAAAACTTTTTGATGCTACTAAACACTAATGTTGATATTTTTTTTGTTGTATATATATGTTTTAAAATGTAAAACCTTATTTGTTAATAAACTATCTTGTAAATTATATAATAATTTCAGAGTTATTTACTATACCTCTATAATGTATCTTTAATTATTTTGTTATGTATGTTTTATCTACAAGCAAATCAAGTCAACTAGGTATAAATTCATAGTTTATATATGGAATGAACTCCATGAGAAGTCACATTTCTACAAAGAACAGCTCTTTTTCATTACTAAAATTACCAACTTAGACTCTTTAATAACTTTCCAGTAAGAGGATACCTTTTTCTAAAGGACACTTTGGTTCTGTAACTAGGTATTACATAGGTGTTCTTCATTTTTCATAGTTTAGATTCAAATGCAGCATATTTTTGTATCAAAACATGCAAATATGCTTTAATATTATATTTTCACAAATTTACGATATACTATTACAGTAGAACCTCTCTCTATGAGAATAGGTTGGCCCACCGCTACTGGTCCTGCAGCTCCATCAGGCCCCTTATACAGGAGGCCTTCAACATCATACAGCCGACCTGCAGGGCTACTGGCTCTTCGGTCAAGGGCTGGATGACAACGCCGTCTACCAAGTCATCAATACACAGGTTCTTTCTGAGACTTGAGATGAGGGGAGAACGTGACTTACTATCTGGAGGAGGACCCTCTGTCGTTGGGGGAATCTCCTCGACTGTACATAACTGTACATATATTTTACTCCTTTTTTTATCCATCTTTTATTTTATCTCTCCTTTATTTTATCCCTCTTTTTATGATTATTATATACCACCACCATTGACTTGTGTATGAGATCAATAAAATATTTTTAAATCTCAAAATCTCTCTATGAGAAGGTACTCCTGCTAGAGGACATCTTCCTATACTGAACAATTTTCATCACCGATATTAGAATTTTTACTAATTAGAAATTTTCCGTTAAGAGGATACCTCTCCCTTAAGGACATTTTTGCTATGTAACTAGGTGTTGTCTTTTACAAGAAGGTCTTCTTCTTTCTTATCTCCACTCAATCACACTAAGGTATCAAGCTTGTAGAGCTTGAGACTTTTGATGGTGTCTTTTGGGAAAGAGTAGAGCTCATCAATGGATGAGTCAATACAGTCAATAATATGTCTTGGGGTTTCAGGCTGAGAATTGCACTTAGTACATAGTGGGAAAACCTTGCAACCATTCTGGAAAGTCATTGTCCGTAGATGACCAGACTTAAGTCTGGAAATCAAAGACTGTTGTTCTCTTGAGACGACAGAACCGGTTCTTGTCCCTTCTGCTCTGTACCAGTTATGTGCAGCATTAGATTTCCATTCCTGCCACAAGAAGGTGGTTCTTCTGTATTGTTTTTTTCTACATATTCTTTTGTGAAGCTAATTATTCTTATAAAAACACACACACGCACGAGCTATAGTATTCGTTTCTAATTTATTAACAGGCATTGCTCATAATAAATTTCTAAGTTGTTTGAAATACTAAGAAATGATGACTATTTTACCCTCCAGGTACCTCTGTTATTCAAATAAATTTATAATGCTCGAAAAAATCACATCCTAAACAAGTGTAAATTCTGTTTTAACTCATGTACTTTTTAAATTTTATTAATTCGAATGTATGCTGGGTTTTTCGATGTATATCGGGATTCAGACAATAACTCTGAAAGTATTACAGCGACCTTTATTGAAGATACACTAGATAACCAAGTATGGACAAAATTGTCTCTGGTGACATCAAAAATTTTCCACTTTCTTAAGTTTTGTCCATGAGTGTACATAGAAGTACATGTTCAAAAATAACTTTTTTTAAGGTACCATTGAAAAAGAGCAATTCAGGCCATGGTATTTATAGTGAATAATATGTACAGGAGTGTTCATCACATTCACACATGCAATAGATGTCAATCTCCTGTATAGGAATTATAAATGTATTTGCATATTTACATGCTTAGAGCCTTGTGATATGGTTAACTTGAGTTCCACATGTTTTTTTTTCTTCTGAAATCAGCTGTTTTTCTTTGTTCCTTTTGTTCTTATTATAAGTTTTTTTTCGTTTTTTTCCCTATTTTCTTCCCTACCTCAGTTGTTAAGGCAGTTGTCTAGGTTTAAAGTTTACTTTTATTCATTTCTTGCTTGTAGTTGAAAACCTTTTGGTTATTTTCTTATATTAAAAAGTGTTCATTTACATTTAAAATAACGTAAATATTGGTTACGTTTCCCCCCAGAGTATATATATATAAATTTTCATTCGTTAATGATAATTAAACCGTTTGATTTTTATAGAATTATCCTAAAGGGTATGTGTGAATGGACAAAATACTAAGTTGAACAAAAAGTTTTTTTTAACACCCGGAAAAAGCCAAATGAAGACAACAGAAGAAGTCATATACGATTTTACTAAAACTATTTATTAAGAAGCTAATGGAAATCATTCTTTAAAATACGGGTCGTGCCATTATCTATGATGGTTTGTCAACTAACTGCAAGGAACCGTCCAAGATACTCGGGCTTGGAGGTGAGGCAGCTTCATCTACAGTGTCGACGTTCCCAAATGTATTGTAACATGGATTGACAAGGCCAAGATACCAGAGTAAAGTTGGGGAAAGAGAGGTGGACTCCAGCTGCCCCCGCTGCCATGTGGCAGGCACCAAAAACAGCATTCCTGTGTGGGGGAGGACAGAGTCTGGTGACATCTGCGGCAAGGAGAAGACGTGGCGACTTGCCTCCGGGCGTGTGGATGATCCTACAAGGCGGTGCCAGGAGAGACTGACATCGGAGCGACCTACAAGGCGGTGTGGGCCAGGCTGCATGTGTATAGTGTGGAGCGGAACGCTTCACAAGAGTGACATCCACGGCGCCAAGGATTCTTCTGACGTGGAGGTTGAAGGCAAGTCCCACTGTTGTATTCCTTCTGTTAAGTGAGATATAATAAAGCGCTAACTTTAGCTGCAATCCCTTCGAAATCACTGTGTATCTTGGTGGCATCCTGAGTAGACAAAGTACACGAATAGCGTCTGGGTACGACGTAACAGTATGTTCCATCGAACGGACCGTAGTCTGACATCAGGGCTGCATGCAGGATGTGACGGTACTTCAACGCTATCAAGCGCTGCAAGTTCTCCCGTGTCTTCCTTACCGTATTGTAGCCTGGAATTGTCTCCCTGAAGCAATACGTTTTTACGGAGAATCAGTGATGGATATTTCTCCGTCAACTTGGTGTAGACCCAGCTGCTCACAGTACAGATCGGCCGAGCGTCCATTCGGGACAAGCTCGAACTGGAGAACACCCTCGAAGTTCTACTATACCATCACCGTCTTGGCAAAGCGATCTTGGTGGGCGACGAATGGCGACTCTTGGCTTCGTGCAACCTATCGTTTGTGGCGGTCGTGGTTATCAATATAGACTCATTTCTCGTTCATCGTTACGATACGTTTCCAAAAACAATCGTCCCGTGGGGTTTCAAGCAGCTGATGGCAAATATCAATACATTGCTGTTGTCTGTGCTATAGTCAGCTTGTGGGGATCTTGACGGGGTTTGTTGTGAACATAATCCAAATAATGCAAATGGCTCTTTGGCCGACATTGAGCGAGGCTGACAGTTCCCGGCTACTCGATGCAGGCTTGTTCGTTAACGTGGCCCAGAGATCTTCAGCTTTCAACGTCGTTGGCCGTCCTGTACGGATTTGATCTGCAAGGCTGTAGTCATCTGATTTGAAGCGTTTGTACCAATTAGATATGGTCACATGGGTCACTGTTCCCTCGGCTTCACAAATTACTATTGTCTCTTGTTGTCGCCTCCAACAGTAGCGTATTAGGACCCGGAGTTCCTGTTTGTCCAGTAGCATCCTTCCAGTAGAACGCGTTTTGTTTGAGACAGGGTACTGCTATTAGTACATATGCAAAGTAGATGCATCGAATAAGCGCATCCGCTTTGCATATTTCGCAGGCTAGCGTCTTTTGCTCAACCTTATATGCAAGTCAAGGTTATGTGTAGGTATTAATTACATGATATAACTGCGCCATCTACATTCAAAATTATAAACTATTAATGTGTGTATGTTTTCCTTTTAGAGTGATGGCTAGATACAGTAGAACCTCTCTTCAAAGGACAACACCTAGTTGCAGAGTCAAAATGTCCTTTAGGGAGGTGTGTCCTCTTGCTGGAAAGTTTCTAAATAGTAGAAATTGTATTTTGGTGATTAAAAATAACTTTTTAGAGAGGTGTCCTCTAGAGAAAGTTTCATCTCACTGAGTATGTTCTACTGTAGAGAGGTGTCCTCTAGCGGGAATGTCCTCTCATGGAGTATGTTCTACCTTAGAGAGGTGTCCTCTCATGGAGTATGTTCTACCTTAGAGAGGTGTCCTCTAGCGAGAGTGTCCTCTCATGGAGTATGTTCTATCTTAGAGAGGTGTCCTCTCATGGAGTATGTTCTACCTTAGAGAGGTGTCCTCTAGGGGGAGTGTCCTCTCATGGAGGTTGTTCTAGCTTAAAGAGGTATCCTCTAGCGAGAGTGTCCTCTCATGGAGTATGTTCTACCTTAAAGAGGTGTCCTCTAGCTGGAGTGTCCTCTCATGGAGTATGTTCTACCTTAAAGAGGTGTCCTCTAGCTGGAGTGTCCTCTCATGGAGTATGTTCTACCTTAGAGAGGTGTCCTCTAGCTGGAGTGTCCTCTCATGGAGTATGTTCTACCTTAGAGAGGTGTCCTCTAGGGGGAGTGTCCTCTCATGGAGTATGTTCTACTGTAAAGAGGTGTCTTCTCTAGCGAGAGTGTCCTCTCAACACATAGAGCATGTTCTACTGTATCCCCTTAAATAGGAATTCGATTCTACCGTGTTAAAAAGATTCAACTTCAATAAAGAAAAATTTTCAATATTTTCATTTTTTCCCTTATCCATAACACGAAGTTCGATAGGATGGTATTCGTTAACCAAAAAAGACACCTCTCCCTTTAAATATGAATTTAAACAATGTTGTCCCTATACTAATGAGGACCCTAGTCCGAAACCAGAATCAAGTAATTTTATGATTTGAAATATGGTACACAGATTGGGTACAGTAGGTCCTTTGTTGTGTTCAGGGCATCTTAACTCTCCCAGGAGTTCTATCGTCCTGAACTTGGCTATGTCCTAAACCAGAGTATGTAAGTTGTTTTTGTTTAAATTAGTCAAATCTGGTGTTGTGGAATATTCTTCATCACCAACACTGTACTGGTGTGATAAACAAAAATGCATTGTTTTTATGTATTTTAGAGGTTTCCTCTTTTGGTATATAACATAAAGTTGCAGGATGATATTCATGTACCAAAATAAGTACCTCTCCCTTTTGGTACATACATATATATGTAATATTGTCGCAAATGTGTTCCTGTCGACGTATGGATAAACTGGCAGTCGTGTACGTGAGGCGAGTGTTGATGTTCTTCCCACACGCGGACAACAAGAAGCAGAGGCAGGGCTAGATGTTAGCACATAGAGGGATCGGGGACAGCCCACGGGACATAGGTAGAGGCTATGACACACATATATATACACTGCGTGACATTGAAAATGGAACACCAAGAAATAATGGCCAGAAAGTGATGAAACTCGGCAGACAGAGAGAGACAGGGACGAACAATAAGTGATCTTTATTTCAAAATGATAGTCATAATACAGAGCGAGAACGGCGTCGGCTTAGTAGCAAGTAGGACCACCGCGGACGACGATGCACGCAGCAACACGTCTAGGTAGAGAGTCAATCAGAGTACGGATGGCGTCCTGAGGGATGGCTCTCCATTCCCTCTCAACCATTTGCCACAGTTCGTCTTCTGAACGCGGCTGTGGCAAGGCATGCAAACGGCGTCCAATGATGTCCCAGACGTGCTCGATTGGTGAGAGATCAGGAGAGTACGGTGGCCAGGGAAGCATCTGTACATCTTGCAGAGCTTGTTGGCTAATGCGATCAGTGTGCGGTCGGGCGTTATCCTGCTGTTAAAGGGCATTGGGAACCCCCTGAAGGTAGGGGAGTGTCACCGGTCGCAGCACATCATCAACGTATCGTTGGGCCGTCATAGTGCCCTGAATACGAAGTAAAGGTGACCTGGAATCATACGCGATTGCGCCCCAAACCATGATTCCACGTTGTCGCACGGTGGGGCGTTCCACAATTGCTGCCGGATTGGACCTTTCTCCACGTCGACGCCACACGCGTACACGGCGACTATCACTGGACAAGCAGAAACGCGACTTATCTGAGAACACGACCCTGTGCCATTCCGTCATCCACGTCGATCTAGCCCGGCACCATTCCAAACGTTGGCGCCTATTCGGTGGGGTCAATGGCAGTCTTCTTAGCGGACGGCATGAGTGCAAGCCATTAGCAACCAATCGACGGGAAATGGTTCTGGTCGAGATGGAATGATCTAGGGTGTCTTGCACATGTTGCAGGATGGCGGTACAAGTGGCTTGTGGGGCCGCCACTGCTTGTCGAAGGATACGCCGATCCACACGTGCTGACGTCACTCTGGTTGCACCGACATTCCTATAAATTGCCATATTTCCTTGTTCCAACCATCTTCTCCACAGTCGGTGCACCGTGGACGCACCAAGGTGTGTATCAGCTGCGATTTGACGTATGGACCAACCTGCCCTTTTCATTCCGATCACCATGCCCCTCGTAAAAGCGTCTGTCTGCTTGAACTGCCTCCATTTACGATGACCTGGCATTCTCTGTCATTACACGTGTCTTTTGACACAAGAACAAAATTTCTACAATTATTTTCCTTGAAGAAATAACGACACGAATACTGTCCTTTCTGCAATTTCCTTCCCTTATATCTTACTCCATGTGCGCACGAGTGCTGCGCATTTTACATCATTTGCATAACTCGGTTATGCGCGTCTACCCTGAAATTTGCATTATTTTCTGGCCACTATTTCTTGGTGTTCCATTTTCAATGTCACGCAGTGTATATCACCTGAATGTTTTTAACCTATAAGAATCTCAATGTTTTTTTTTTTTTTTTGCGTACACGTGGTACAGGCCATGATAATCATGGTGGGTAGAAGAAGTAGGCGACTGCTTTTACTGTAAGTACACCACATATCTACACATGTGAAAAGCAGTTCGACTTTGCACTTAAAAATGTGCCAGAGCCTCATTTGGTTACTTGCACTCCTTGGTGGGGTTGGACTTTTGCAAGAATCGGGGATCATTGGAGGATTTTTTTTAATCAGAAAAAAAGTGCCCAATGCGGGAATCAAACCCGGGTCGTAGCGGTCGAAAACCAACGGTTTAGAACATCCTTCCACCGACCCGCAGAATCTCAATGTAAAAATGTTTATGTCATGTAAAATAAATTCATCATTTTTTTTTTAAATATAGTTTTGATAATTTATAAATACAGTAAAACTCCCCCTCTATAACAAACCCCAATAGGACTGAACCTGTGGTTCACTATAGCCATGGTTTATTATAGCCATAGTTCATTATAGCCATAGTTCAATGCATTATAAAATGGGGATTATTTCTCTCTCTCTGGTTCGCTATATCCCAGGTTCATTTTAGGGAGGATTTTCTGTATATGGTTCCATTCAACACTTATAATATACTAGTGAACACATAAAGTGTTACACCCAAAGGAAGTAGAAGAAGGAAAAAAAGAAAATTGGTTTAAATTAATTTCTTGTGGTGTGCAATGAATGGCTAAATTTTGAATACAAATCATCTAAAAATAGATAAATGCGGGCACATATTCATTTTGTAATAGCTTGGTCTATGTAATCAGGGGTTGGCAACTCGCGAGCCACAGGCGGCTTTTTGGATGTAAAGCTCGAAGCATATCATATATTTATAATTGTATATAATTCTACTGTCCTCAAAGCTTATGTCCATAGTTCATCTAAAATACCCATTCCAAGAGTCTAGCAACAGTATCACTATAAAAGGAAGATCGAAAAATGCAATATAACAGCGGTATGGTAGATTAAACTGGCGAAACCGCTGGGAGGGTTTACCACTGATGAGCCAGTTCCCATTAATATTTTCCATATATTGCAGTAAGGGCAGTAAAAATTGTTAAATTTCAAAAAGAATCTTACGCGTCTAAAATAGTTTCGAATTTTCATAACAGATGGCGCACTAGTGCATCATAATGTAAAGCTAAATGTAGTACTATGTATTGTTGGCAAGAAAAAAAAATTGTGGCGCTTTGAAAACTTTGGAATTTTGTAAATTTTAATTTTTGACTCTTCCGACTGAAAAGGTTGACGTTCCCAGGTATATACAAGGCAAGTTTGATGATATTCCACCACTGGGTGCAACACCTTCTATTTCCCCTCTAATGTATATATTCAATATTGTGATACATTTATAACTAAGTTTACTTCAGATAATAATTAGCACCAATTAGAGTTAACGGGTCATTATTCTAGTTTATAAATATTCCCAGAGTCTCTATATTTACACAAAGCAATAACGCGCCATCTATACATATAAAATGAAAGGATTTAAAAGCACGAATATTTCTTTTATACACAATACAAACTTCTTCGAAGTACGCGATCTACGTATTCTTCGTAGATCGCGAAATACGTGGTGTCGCTGGAGACCCACTGGCGATTCTCCACCAAACTCTGCAGCGCTGGCAGAGGCGCCATATTCATTTTACATAGTGTATATAATGCATATTTTCTTTTTTTAAACAGTGCAGACTGTGCACTTTGAATGTATTGACAAGATGTCAATAAAATGATTTTAATTGTCAATATTTCTTAACTCTTCTTGGGAGGGACGAGTGGGTAACACCCTCGATTCCCGACAGTCATGAACTGGGATTGAATCCTGTGTTAACATTTTGTTTAATATGTGAATAATCTTCATCTATTATTCATTGTTGAAATTATCATAAACTAGGTTGTTCTTGTTGAGCGGTACCTAATAAAGTGATTTTGGAACTCTTCTCGGGGGAATCTTATATAAGACTAAAATGTCTTAAAATGAAAGATTTGGGTATGTATGCATTCTGAAAAAATTATACTTGTAAAGTTGAACCTTTTGAAATGTCTACATGGAGAAAGCGCTACTCAGAATGCGACAGATATATATAAAAAAAGGACACCTGAAATGCACTTTCTGTGGAGCAGGAATAACAATGGAGATGTTGCACTACTTATTTGATCGTGCTGCTCTGTCTGAGGAAAGACGAAAACTAAATGATAAAACGGGGCAACTTTGTCCTTCATTTCCGGCACTAATTAATGAAATATCAAAGAATAGGTATATAGCGGTGGCGATATTCCACAGGATTATATCCCGGAAAAAGGTCACACAGTGTTCTCCCCATCCCTTGTGAACTGGCGAATCCTGTATAGGGCGAGAGGCCCTAAATAAAGGCTTTGTTGTTGTTGTATATAAAAAGGACAAATATTTCAATCTTTAATGAAATTTATCCTGATAGATCCCTAGAATCCCAAATATGTAAACAAAGAATGACTTACTTTGGACATATAATGAGAGAAAATGGTTTATAAAAGATGTTGGTGTTGGGAAAAATTGAAGGAAGAGAGGAAGACCTGCAATGAGATGGCTAGAAAGGGTCAAGAAAACTACCAGAAGGTCACTAGATGAACTGTGAGTGTTGGTCAACAACAGATAAAATTGGGGAATATTTGTCACCATATAGTTGCCAAAAGTCGAATTTGAATTGATGGACACTAACATTAACACAGTAAAACCTCCATGAAAAAACGATCTCGCTAAAGAACACATCTCTATAAAGGTCAAATTTCATCACCAAAAATATCATTTTCACCATTTAGAAACTCTCCAGTAAGAAGACAACTCTCCCTAAAAGATACTTTGACTTTTCAACTAGGTATTATCCTTTAATGAAAGGTTCCACCTAGGTGTATGTGTTTCTAGTTTTAAATACATTCCTTAGAAATTACAGGTATTGTATAAGTTACGATAAGGAAAAACATTAAAAAGATAAGGAAATACTGTATAATAGAATAACAGAAATTTATAGAAGATAAAAAAAGCCCTGTTAGTAAATCTAATCTAGAAATTTTGACTTATCCTAACAGTTCTTTTAATTAAAGACAACTTCGGCCAGAAAATTGCTTTTATGAGGAAATAAAAATGATTTTCAGGCTGAAATGTCGCTATTTTAAAGAACTATGAATGTCGGCCAGACAACCTCTAGCTTCAGTATAATCTAGCGCCAGGTTATTCAAGGAATCATACATAGGTTGGGGGGAGAAGTCCGACCACACCTCCCTGCGGTCCCTCCGGGACCCTTGGAATATTCGACCAAATTCTGGTCCATGGTGACTAACATGGCAACGGCACACCATTTTCCAACGAAAAGCATTGCTGCTGCTGTGATAGAAATGTATGGAGACATCTGAGGCTCTTCATTGGACACGACAACAACAACAATACAGTATACACATCCAAGATAGTGGACATTGCTGCTGCTGTGATAGAAATGTATGGAGACATCTGAGGCTCTTCATTGGACACGACAACAACAACAATACAGTATACACATCCAAGATAGGGGACATTGCTGCTGCTGTGATAGAAATGCATGGAGACATCTGAGGCTCTTCATTGGACACGACAACAACAACAATACAGTATACACACCCAAGATAGAGAACATTGCTGCTGCTGTGATAGAGATGCATGGAGACATCTGAGGCTCTTCATTGGACACGACAACAACAACAATACAGTATACACATCCAAGATAGTGGACATTGCTGCTGCTGTGATAGAGATTCATGGATACATCTGAAACTCTTCATTGGACACGACAACAACAACACATAGGTTTTTTTTATATTTGTATGGTATTTTTATAATCCCAATAATATAAACCTACCAAATTATTCCATCAAAGTTTACCTAAAAAGGATCAAAATGTACAATAAATTATATTGTAGTCTTCTAGAAAATATAATTAGATATCAATAGATAATTCAATAATCCCCTGTAACAATATTGTTGCACCTTGAGATGGTTTTTGTTCAGCGGTTTCCATTGTACCGTAGAATAAACCAGAACGAATTCGCATCAAAAAGCTAACGCTTCATTTTGGTAAGGTTACAAAAAGAATGAAGAACGCCGGCGCGAGCTCGCTGGCTGCACAATGTTAACAAAGAATAAACCTTGATTTGTTTAATAAGTTAAATTATTAATGAAAATATTTACATGAGTCTATGTCGGCTGTGGCAATATTGAGTAAAACTACACCAATACCTCGCTTTGCGTCGTTTCGTTTTGCGTTTTTTTCGAAGTTGCGTCGCTGCTTAATTTTTACTGATTTTCACTGTTTGTCGTTAGATTTTCGAAGTTGCGTTGTTTTGGATTGAGTCTTTAATTTTTTTTTTGATTTTTTTTTCTCTAAAATATGGCAACACCTTTGTTTTTGATTGCGCCTTCACATATTTTCACTTTGCGTCGTTTCAATTTGCGTCGTGTTTTTTTGGAACGTAACCCCGACACAAAGCGAGGTATGGGTGTATCATGTCTCCAGGGAAAAGTATCTTTTCAAAAAACCTTTTTAATCTCTAACTTTCAAGCACGAACGCCCTGCTACAGGAGAAAACTTGGTACAATCATTATACCAGGTTTTCTCCTGTAGTCGGGCGTCCGTGCCCGAAAGCTAGAGATTAAAAAGGTTTTTTGAAAAGTTACTTTTCCCTGGAGGCCTGATAGTTTTACTCGATAGATAGTTCAACGCTAATGATGACATCATCATAAAAAACAGCTCGTAATTGGTTGAAATGGTTATTAATAGATGACTCATTTTTTGGAATCAAGAATTCCTGAATCATTGTGTTTTACCTGATATTTGGAAATAAGGTCATTGGACGCGATTGACATATGTAAATTACAGTATTAACATTAAATATGATTAAATTTCAGTTTTCTTTTCTATTTGCAGAGACTCCGTGGTAAATTCATGTGTAAAATAATTTTCTTTTCTTCATATTTACCCAGATCTATTTATGAACTTCTGAGATTCCATCCTTCAGTGCTGCGTATATAAGCAGAACCGTCCAATACAGTATTAGAGCTCTGAGAAGCGGTCTGGTGGATTAAATTGGCGAAACCGCTGGGAGGGTTCACCACTGATGAGCCAAGCCCTCCCAATATATTTTTCATCGCAGTAAGGGCAGTAGAAGTTTGTATTATGTATAAAAGAAACATTCGTGCCTTTAAATCCTTTCATTTTATATGTATAGATGGCGCGTTATTGCTTTGTGTTAATTTATGAACTTGTTTGTCATAAAAAAATTAAGTTTTCCTTTATATATATTTCATTATTATCATTGGATATATGATTAAATTTCACTTTTATTTTTTTCATTTGAAGAGACTCCGTGGTAAATGCATGTATAGGAATTATCTTTTCTTCGTATTTGCCCAGACTAATCTATTTATGGGCTTGATTGTCTTAATTAAGTTTTCCTGTATATAAATTTCATTATTACCATTATAAATGTGATTATATTTTACTTTTTTATTCGTTTTATTTACAGAGATTCCGTAGGAAATCCATGAATAAGACTATATACAGTATAACCTCCCTGTAAAGGACACCTAATTGCAGAGCCAAAATGTCCTTTAGGGAGAGTTGTCTTCTTACCGGTGAGTTCCTAAATAGTAAAAATAGTAATTTTGGTAAGTGAAAACTGTCCTTTGTAGAGAGGTGTCCTCTAGTGCGGGTGTCCTCTCATGGAGGTTCTACTGTATCTTAATGGAGGTTTTTGTTACATGATTATGGGGAACCTTTTCTGCCACAATCATTTATTTTTTTCCCCAGAAGGACCATGTGTGATCACAAGATATCTGAATCCCTCACAGTTGAGATTGTGGCTAAAAAAAAAGTTACCCATAGTTAATACTTATTTCAGGAATTGGTTCTAAGACTGGTATGCCTCTTCAAGGTTTCTCCAATACCAGAAATCTATAGTTAGCAACTGAGGGTAAGACTTGGTTTTCTTGGTTTCTCTCTTCAGTTGGTGCGCTAAAATATAGAATGATGGACATCCTCTTAATCTCTGTTACATTCAATGCCTCCTCAAGGTTTCTCCAATACCAGAAATCCATAGTTATTAACTTGTGTAAAACTTGGTTGTCTTGGTTTCTCACTGTTACCTTTATTGTCTACTCAATGTTTCTCCAATACCAGAAATCCTTAGTTGTCAACTTGTGCAAGACTTGATTTTTATCTTTAGTTGATGCGCTAAAATATAGAATGATGGACATCCTCTTAATCTTTGTTACCTCTTCAATGTCTCCTCAAGGTTTCTCCAATACCAGCAATCCATAGTTAGCAACTGGGGGTAAAACTTGGTTTCTCTTTTCAGTTGGTTATAAAATATAGAATGATGGATATCATCTTAATCTCTGTTACCTCTTCAATGTCTCCTCAAGGTTTCTCCAATACCAGAAATCCATAGTTGTCAACTGGGGATAAGACTTGGTCGTCTTGATTTTTCTCTTCAGTTGGTCCACAAATGTAGACTGATGGACATCCTCTTATTCTCTGTTACTTCTTCAATGCATCTTCAAACAGGATCCTGCGAGATTATCTAACTATAGCCATAGTTTGGTGGTAAGAGACTTGGTTGTCTTGATCCTGTTGGTTCATTCATTGAGGATTCTCGTGGGAGAAATACGATGGCTTCTCTTTGCCATCCGCATCCATATTCTGTTAACCTAATTAGCAGGTTAATCTGTCTTTAGAAGCTGATTCCAACTTTAAAAGCAAGTGTGAGTGTCCTCCTCCATATTAGGATAAAGTTGAAGACATCCAGGTTCCTATCATAGTTATGTAGACCCCTAATCATAACCACATCAGACCAATATTTATATTTCAAATATCTTCCCATCCCTTGTGAACTGACGAATCCTGTATAGGGCGAGAGGCCCTAAATAAAGGCTTTGTTGTTGTTGTTGTTGTATATTTCAAATATTTACTGTTCTACAAGACGGCTGTAAATTTAAGAAATAAACAATATAAGACAATCTCCCTATTTGCAACAGAAGAAGAACACACAAGTCAGGGAGAAGAGCTTCTTCTATAAAAGGATGATCGCACAAGTGTCATGGTAAGACGCCCTCTTCTTCTTCTTCTTTCTTATCTCCACTCAATCATATTAAGTTATCAAGCTTGTAAAGACGCCCTTTTGTAACCGTATAAGGACTTCTTACCCAAAAGCTTGTACTTAGTCCTCTTATAAAATAAGCTTTATTGAGAGTTATTCTCTGAATCCCGATATACAGGCTAAAAGATACAACTTCCTTAAGTCTTTTCCATGAGTGTATATTGTATGCTATGTGTGTATGCATGTGTGTTTGTTGTGTGTTAGGCCTGTGTGTCACACCTCCTGAAAGCGACATTCTCTCTAAAGTGACCACTTTTTCCCGATATTAAAATGAAATTTTCAGAGAAATAACCTCCGGAAAGGACTTTTTAATTATTAAAGTAGAATCTCTCTGTAAAGGACAACACCTAGTTACAGAGAACCAAAGTGTCCTTTAAGGAGAGTTTCTAAATTGTTAAAACGGTAATTTTGGCAATGAAAAGTGACTTTTGTAAAGAAGTGTCCCATAGCGAGAGTGTCCTCTCATGGAGGTATTTTACCTTTCTGTCTTTGGCGCTATTGATCTGTTAATTTGTGCCATCATTATGACTCTGCACTTTTGAGTACTTTCCATTATTAAGTTAATTTTAACTACCTCCTCAAAGCGTTCAACACTTTGACCGAATTTTTGTGTGATCACCTTGGAAAACTTTATTTCAACATTATATTTATTTCAACAACCAATATTGTTTCAACCAAAGTTTATTTGTGAAAAATAGTACAAAGTGAAATTGTACTGAGATCAGGTTGATAAAAAAAGACATATCCTGACCGTGTAACTGAAAGTTAATATTGTCGCGTAGATAAATAAAGCAAGGGAAAATTTGGGAATAATTGATTTATTATAAGGGGTATTTATAGGGAGAGAGAGAGAGAGTACAACTTACCCCAAGTTAAAGTTAATCCTAATGAGGGACGTCAGCCACCCCCGCCGGCCAGATTCCCCAGAACCCCTCACACCCGGTGTCCAGGGATGATTGACAGACGTCCCATGGGGCCTCTCGTGATTGGAGCCGCTGAGCTTCTTGACAATATTTATTCCGATAGAGATGGCGCAAACCATCAATAATTTTCAGTTGCACGATCAGGAGAGATGTTCTTTTTTCTTAAGACTAGTATAGTAGCAGTAATAATAAAAAAGTAAATTCATATTTAGATATTTTATCATAATCTTTTTACGATCCCCCCTATATGCAAATTAGACTGTTATGACAAAATAAATCGTACACGGCCCTAACTAAAATAATTATTTTAAATGAAAAAAAAAAAATTTTTTTTTTGGACATGAGGAAAATTCTCTTTGGCTTGAAAATCTCTTATCCCGGTTTTATCATAATATATCTCTTGAGGTAACCAAGGATTCCTGGAGCCACTAAAGTCACCAACTATCCTCCGGGTTTGTCTTTCACGTCTGGTGGTGAATATCCAGTTTATCTGATGTACTGTACTCGGTTCTGTAGGTCTTCAGGGGTTATCATAATAAAGTAAGACATAGTTTAAGTTGTTTTAGTATTTATAAATAGTATTAATATAATTTACACTCTTTTATATTGTGAATATATAGGCTCTATTGTGTTTAGTGACAATGAGAATACATCCAGATGGCACAAGAGAGCCTACAGGACATGCAAAAAGTGTCCTGGTGTGGAGCTAACACCTACTCACATATTCTCATGCCCAGCAATGGCCGCAGCCTTTCAGAAAATTGACATGGACCCAGAACAGCAGCTTTACACACTCAAGATAGAAGACATTGTTGTGATAGAGATGTATGGAGACATCTGAGGCTCTTCATTGGACACGACAACAACAACAGAGAATTGTCATGGACCCAGAACAGCAGCTTTACACACCCAAGATAGAGGAAATTGCTGTGATAGAGATGTACGGAGATATCTGAGGTTCTTCATTGGACACGAAAACAACAACAGAAAATTGACCCAGAACAGCAGCTTTACACACCCAAGATAGAGAACATTGCTGTGATAGAGATTCATGGAGACATATGAGGCTCTTCATTGAACACGACACCAACAACAACAGAGAATTGTCATGGACCCAGAACAGAAACTTTACACACCCAAGATAGAGAAAATTGCTGTGATAGAGATGTACGGAGACATCTGAGGCTCTTCATTGGACACGAAAACAACAACAGAAAATTGACCCAGAACAGCAGCTTTACACACCCAAGATAGAGAAAATTGCTGTAATAGAGATGTACGGAGACATCTGAGGCTCTTCATTGGACATGATAACAACAACATAGAATTGTCATGGACCCAGAACAGCAGCTTTACACACCCAAGATATAGAACATTGCTGTGATAGAAATGTACGGAGATATCTGAAGCTCTTCATTGGACACGACAACAACTGTGTTTAGTTCATTGTTGAAGCATTCTAATTGAACTTGTCAAGAAGCTGATGCCGTGGAAATTTTTCCATTCAACCTATACCCTTTCTGGACAGATTATTGTTTTAAAGATATTGTTTTATTGGATTTTATAATGGATAGAGAGATACGTTGACTTTGCTTAGACTTTTTAAAGATACTGACTCCAAATAGATTGATCAAACATTATTTTTTATTGGTTTACAAGAGTGAGAACATAAAATAATAACCTATATAACAATAGTAAACAATACTTATCTTATTCTCACGGTTAGCGCCTATTTTCTTGTGATCTTACACACCTACTCTGTGTAAACAACTATTCAATTAAACTTAAAAAATATACAAACAATATACCTTGCCTCGAACTCATGCTCGAAACCTAACACGTGAATCTGCTCTATCATCATGGACTGTATTATATTCCCAAGACCATTCGACCAGATCCCTCAGGAGAATTGCTTCCAATCCAAGCCATCTCCTTAAATTTCTACCAAATATCCGCCTTGGAGAGGCCACCACCGGCCACGACCATGTACTGGCAGACATTACACATGTGCATCCTGAAACAGACCCTACCTGCATCCACTGTTCATAAAAGCCACAGACAATTGATCATCTCCTCTTCAGCTGTCCAGCATTCCTGAGACATAGGATACAAACAGCTGCTTGGACTGACCCACCTCAATCCTACATCTATGGCCAGACTCAGCATGGAACTTCCCGGTCAACTGATTCAACTCAGTGATCAAAACAGGACGAGATTGAAAGTGCTGGGCACTAGTTCATACAGGTGAGCTGGACTCCCAGGGTAGTTGGTGTTCTGTGCTCCCTGGGTTATAAATATCTCTCCATAAAACAAAACAAAAAATCCTATTTTTGTAGTTTTCGTTCATTGAATCAGATTTATTAGTATAGAGTCGTTTAGTTTTGAATTTTAATTGAATCTGGGTTCAATGCTTTATTGGATTGGTAAAATTGTGGAAGGACTTAGGCATTTATTGTTTTTATAAAACAGTCTTCATCTTTATATTGTTAAGCTGAGAGAGAGTTTGACAGCCCATTCTATTTATTAATTATATCCAATTTCTTTTTAAGTTGCCTAACTTAATTTGCATTTATGCCTTTAATTACTTTCGTTAACATTTTTACATAGAGAGAGATGTTATATTATTCATTATAAATACCATAATCCTGATAGTCTTCTACTTGTCCAGCAGACAGTTGTTACCTGACAATCTTTGTTGTCCCCATGTTTCCTAGCGGACCTACTGAACGTAAGCACAATATCTCTCATTATAAACACAAGGTAATAAGACCAAATCCAAATAAATAAATAGTGTGTGACGTTTCGGTAACAGCGTTGTTACTATTCATAATTTTTGTCTGAAGATGGTAACAACGCTGTTACCAAAACGTCACACACTATTTATTTATTTGGATTTGGTCTTATTACCTTGTGTTTATAATCTATAATCCAAATATCTTTCATTGTTTAATCATGGCTTAGAAACAGTATGCAGTAGAATTATCTCTCTGCAAAGGACAACATCTAATTACAGAGCCAAAGTGTTTTTTAGCGAGAGAAAAAGATGTCCATTTACTAAAGAGTTTCTAAATACATTAAAACCTCTCTGTAAAGAACACCTTAGTTACAGAGAAAAAGTGTCCTTTATGAAGAGGTGTTCTCTTACCGGAGAGTTGTTAAATAGTAAAAATGGTAATTTTGACAATGAAAACTGTCCTTTGTAGAGAGGTATCCTCTAGCGGGAGTTTCATGGAGATTCTACTGTGTATTGAAACAAAAATCCTGATCTTACAACTAAAAGTTTCTAATGGCTTGCGCCATCTATTGGAGTAAATATCAACTAATCCGTGATTTAAAAAAATATATTTTCCTAGAATATTGGCCAAATGCTCTGATTGATAAATCAAGAAAAGCTGACAAGATAAGTCTGTTGAACCTTGTCAGCCTGGCTATATTTAACGACAAAAAGCTAGTCCTAGAGGATTACTAAAAAATCAAGAAACAGGTATACATATTTACATACAGTGGACCCTCGGTTTACGAGCACCTTGGAGTACGAGCTTTTCGCAGTACGAGCAAAATTTTTTGAAAAATTTTACCTCGGATTACGAGTGAAATTTCGCATTACGAGCAACTCGTGATGGTTGCCCGTAATCGTGATGGATGAAAATTCACTGGGATCCCTCCCTTCAGATCAGATTCGGGAAATATGTAAAATGTGGGAAACTGTGCAATTGTTCGTAGCAAGAAGAATTGCCCGAGTTTCAATTATTAAAAATAAGAAATTAGTTTCGCACTACGAGCGTTTTGGAGTACGAGCATGGCTCTGGAACGGATTATGCTCGCAAACCGAGGGTCCACTGCAGCAATCCATAAATACATCTTTAATTAAAAAGTCATATATTGGATCAAAATATCATTTATTTTACCAATATTTATTTTACTAATAGTTGTTGACACACATTAAATATGTTATAACACCTTGATAAAGGTTGGCGTTCAGCCAACTGAAATATTGGTAAAATAAATGATATTTTGATCAAATATATGCCTTTTTAATTAAATATAAACAACAACAACAAAAAGCCTTTATTTAGGGTCACTGACCCTATACAGGATTCACCAGAGGTATGCATAAGAACAAAGCAGTGAGACAAAGGAAATAACGATATAGACAGAAGAAAAAGAAAAAAAAAACAAGAAAGAGAAAGAGGGAAGCAAGAAAAACAACACAAAAAGAGTAGCAGTAAGAAAGTGAGGTTTTAATTAAATATTCACATATATATTTAAGGCAATTAAATGCATGAAATCGCAAAACTATATATAAAAATAGCACAAAATATAAATGATGATGGTACAATACAGATGGCATAATCCATTTTGTTCTATTGTTTCAAATAATAAAATGGGAGGTCGGTGTGATATAAACCGTCCATTTTCGATAGCCACGACCTGGTATCGAATTCTACATTGGGCACTTTTTTTTCTGAACAGAAAATTTCTCAATTACCCCCTGATTATTTTGAAAGCCCAACCCCCCCACCAGAGAATACAAGTAACCAAACAGGGCTTTGGTACATTTGTAAGCGACAAAAGTCAAACTGCTTTCTACATATATAGATATTTAGGTAATAAAAAAAGGTATACAGTTAAACTTGTCTATAGCGCTCCCTCTAAATAGCGCCTCCCTCTCTATAGCGCCCAATTTTAAATACGTAGTACGATGTGATTTACATTAAAAGTGACCTGTCTATAGCACCCCCTCTAAATAGCGCCTTCCTCTCTATATCGCCCAATTTTAAATACGTAGTACGATGTGATTTACATTAAAAGTGACCTGTCTATAGCACCCCCTCTAAATAGCGCCTTCCTCTCTATATCGCCCAATTTTAAATACGTAGTACGATGTGATTTACATTAAAAGTGACCTGTCTATAGCACCCCCTCTAAATAGCACCTCCCTCTCTATAGCGCCCGATTTTAAATACGTAGTATGATGACATTTACATTAAAAGTGACCTGTCTATAGCACCCCCTCTCTATAGCATCCTATTTTGGTGAGTCCCAAGAGGGGGCGCTATAGACAGGTTTAACTGTATATTGGATTGAATAAAAATATTTATTTGCCAATATTTCGGTTGGCTGAATGCCAACCTTTGTCTAGACATTACATATTGGCAAATATTTTTTTATTTATTCCAATATCTGACTTTTTTATTAATTAAATATTTAAAATATATTAATTTTATTTTCTATATGTGTAGATATGTGGTGTACTTGCAGTAAAATGCAGTCGCTAATTACCCACTATAATTAGCATTGCCTGTGTACCACGTGTATTAAGGATAGTACAAGATTGTCTAAAAAGTTCGTAAACACTTGCAAAAAAATTTAAATATCAATATTATTCGCCGTTATGTATAATGTCTTTGTATTATGTATAAAGTAATTGTATAATGTATTATTATGTATTCTCCGTAATAACATTATTAGGAAAGACACGAACTTTTGGGACAACCTTATAAAATATGATACAATTTGTTTATTGGAATGATCTTCTGGAAATTTATAGATTATACTCTATATTGGCCTTAATGGAATCAAATTTTCTTTCTTTCTAAAGCCATTTGCTGTTGTAGGAAGCGGACAAAGTAGTTGAGGGCCAAGTAAGGATAAGAACAAACTAGATAAGATCAGTGCAGAATAAAGCAGTGTGATAAAGAGTTATCATGATGAAGAAATTTTTAGAAATTAGGAGGTCGGTCATGGTATAAACTGCTGTCTTTCGACCCGGGTTCGATTCCCGAATTGGGCACTTTTTTTCTGATAAAAAAATGCTCCAATGGCCCCTGATTCTTGCTAAAGTCCAACCTCACCAGCGAGTGCAGGTAACCAAACGGAGTTCTGTCACATTTGTAAGTGAAAATTCGAACTGTTTTTCACATGTGTAGACATGTGGTGCACTTACAGTCAAAGCAGTCGCCAACTTCTATTCACCATGATTATCATGGCCTGTATCACGTATACTAATTAAGAAAAAAAAATTAAATTCATATTTTCCTTTTTTTGAGGATTTTGATATTCTGGTTTCTTCCTCGATGTCTCTTTATCGTGATACGCTAACCTTGACATATGCACGGTGGGGCCACTGGACATGTGTCGGACCTGGAGGATGTTGTTGGGTTCTGTGCTACCTGGAGTATAGGGGCTCCATCTATGCTTCCTTCCTACGGTCAATCTATATAAGACCGGTAGTCTTAATAAAACTGTATGTGTGTGTGCTATAAAAATGACATTGCTTTTTTTTTTAAATAGTTAAAATGTGATATTGTACTGGGATAAGGTGCATAAATTAAGAAAGAAAAAAAGGTAATCTCCTTATCGTGCAACTGAAAGTTGCTGATGGCTTTCGCCATCTATCGGAATAAATATAAACTCTTTGTTGATTTTTAATTATTCCAGAATTGACCAAATACGTGTACGTGGTTAGCTTTTTTTTATTAATCAAGAATGGGTATTTGGCCAATTATGGAATAATTAAAAATCAGCACATAGTTGATATTTATTGAGTAAAATTAATCAGACCTCCAGGGAAAATTGTCTTTTCAAAACATTTTTATTCTCTAGTTTTCGGGTATGGACGCCTTCCACAGGAGAAAACCTGGTATAATGATTCGTCAATAGAACATGAGTTGAATATAATCGGATACTATTTTACATATTTTTATAAAATTCTGTCGATATAAAAGAAATATTTCATATTAACTAGATATTCGCAATGTCAGACGCAAGGACGACTTCACACTATTGGCCGGTCATCTGAATAAGCGAAACCACCCAGAATTTGTCCACCATTGCATTGGTCCATCTGTTGTATCATGTAACGCAAGAGGCAGTTGAAGTCTATACGCCAGCTAACAGGAGTTCTTTTTCCCTTTTGTCTCCATTCGTCCTCATTCATTCAACCGATGCAATCTATTCCTTCCAGCAGCGGTCCACTCTACTCCCCCCCCCCACTCCCCAGAGCCAGATTCTCTTGTGTACTGTACAAACTAGTATTAAATCTCAATCACATTCCTGAGCACGTGTACATAAACACTTAAATTAATTCCCAAATAGAAAAATTGTAAAAAAATTTATATAACAAATTGCGCAACGTACATAAATTTGTAAAATGGCATATTCAAACGGGGTTTGAAGAATCTTAAATTACGGTCCACCCCTGGAAAGCTATGTGGATGCAAACATATCCATGGATCAATATATCTGATTGGCTAAGAATGAAAAAACGTCATAAGATGCTCCAAACCTATATAACAAATTGTGCCACGTACAAATCAGTATAAAATGACATATTCAAACTGCGATAAGGAGAGAAAATGGGGTTCGTAGAACCTTAAATCATGGACCACCCCTGGAAAAGCTATGAGGAAATGCAAACAACGACCATTGAATCTGATTAGCCAAGAATGAACCAATGTCAACCTATATAACAATTGTGCAACGCACAAATCAATATAGAATGGCATTTTCAAACTGTGACAAGGGAAGGAAACGGGGTTCGCAGAACCTTAAATCACGGCCATCTCTGGAAAAGCTATAGGGAAATGCTAACAACGATAATTGCATCTGATTGGCCAAGAATGAACCAATGTCAACCCACACCTATATAAAAATTGTGCAACGTACAAATCAATATAGAATGGCATTTTCAAACAGCGAAAATGAAGGGAACGGGGTTCGCAGAACCTTAAATCAGGGACCACCCCCTAGAAGAGCTATGGGAGAAGACAAATAACGACCATTATAGCTGATTGGCCAAGAATGAACCAATGTCAACCCACATCTAATAGGAAGTCAACCCGCTATTTTGAAAGAACAGCTAATTGTTTAGGTCTTTTTCTCTTTGCCCGTGCCAAACGGGAAACCAACCCGACACATCCCGGTTTTTTTGTCACCTTTGAGGAACTGTCGTTGCATTCGAGTCTGAAGCCCTTTATCCCTTGATCTCAAGCACTCTGGTGAACCACGACTATCTTCATAACACATTTACATTGAGTACAGTAAAACATCGCTTAAAATTAACCGAATATATAGCGAAACTTCACATATAACGAACTTAAAAAAGGTGAAAAATAAAAGTGAAATTGTAATGGAATTAAATTGATAAAATGAGAAAAAACGGCATCTCCTGATCGCATAACTAAAAGTTACTGATGGCTTACACCATCTATCGGAATAATTATCAACTAATATTCCACAATATAATACACTGCGGCCTGTGATTGTAAAACAACACTTGAAGTTACACCGCATGAGTTTCTTTTCAACGAAAAAATCAAAATCTATTTCAAGGTGAAATATTGACTATTTCTAGCCTTTTTGGATGAGGTATGAAAGGGTGAATTATGAAGAGTAATGATGAACGGAAATTCCCATCCCTGGACACTTTTATTTTTCCGTTCATCATTACTCTTCATAATTCACCCTTTCATACCTCATCCAAAAAGGTTAGAAATAGTCAATATATTTCACCTTGAAATAGATTTTAATTATTCCATAATTGGCCAAATACCATTTCATGATTAATCATGTCGCAAGCCATCAGCAATTTTAGTTGCATTATCAGGAGATGACCTTTTACTTTTCCTTCTCAAATATAATCTTCTTTTTTATTTTATAACTAGCCGAATGACCCGGGCAATGCCCGGGTTTTACCCGATTAAATGCTTTTATTCAAATACTATTCGTTACAATTATAAATTGGCGCCGTGGATGTCATTCTTGTATAATATATAAATGAGTTTTTAAAATTGTAAAAAAAAAAAAAAATGCATCGGCCGGGAATCGAACCCGGGCAGCCCGCGTGGCAAGCGAGCATTTTACCACTGAACCACCGATACTTATAAGAAATGGCCATATTTGGGTATTTATTCCATTCACAAAAGCAAACGGTGACAAAATTATTGATTGTTGATTATGACTGTGATACTTGTATATTTTAATAAAGTAATCTTTAGTGAGAGAACACACATAACCAAATCTATTGTCCTATTGTATATATCTTTTTACTGTTTTTACTCTCTTTTATTGTTTATTCACTCATTCTTCCTTCTTTCAGAGAATTCTCCCCATCTTTGGACTTTCAATAATAGCGTTTTTCAATGATCCCTTTCACATTTTTAGAGCCTAATCCTGAATTCTGTATGTAGCCGTTTAAATTACATATGAACAAACTGAAAAATTATCATTCGGAAATCTTCAATATAATTTATAGCACTATAAAATATTTTTGTATTTCTCTTTAAATTCAGAAAGATGAATATGTATGCTATAAAAATGCTAATACTTTTTTTTTTAATTTGGAGTGCATTTACTTAGTCTTTGAAAACTTAAAAATATTGTATATACATTCATGGACAAAAGGAAGTTGTACTTTTTAGTATGTATATCGGGATTCAGACAATAACTCTGAAAGATATTTGATATACAATAACCTTTATTGAAGACACACGAGATAACCAAGTGTAAACAAAATTGTCTCTATCTTCTTCAAAAAAAAAATAAAAAAATAAAAAAATAGACGACCGGTGATATCAAAGACTTTCCACTTTATTAAGTTTTGTTCACGATTATAAAAATTAGCGCATTTGTATACCAGATTGTTTAACAATAAAAACAACAAAAAAATAGGTATATCAATTATAGCTTATGTAAATGAATATATTTTATTGATAATTATAATCATAATGATAGATAATGATAATAACAATCATCATACAGTGCTATGTCCAATACAGAAGTCGGCCATCTCTCACAGAACACATCATCCAAGTAAGAAAACTTTCCTTGTTGTGACTTAGAGGCCAATTCTGTATACGGGCCTCTAGCATCAAATACTGTTTGTGATCGAAATTATCTCTTTCACACTCATGGAAAAAATTTAAGGAAGCTGTACCTTTTAGCATGTATATTGGGACAATAATTCTGAAAGATATTTGATACACAGT
>CP092870.1:93513872-93524885 GCA_030710605.1 Cordylochernes scorpioides
ATTGCTTTTTTCCCTCTTTTAAACTTATTTTCATTTTTAGGGCTGTGTGATGTTATTTAGTCTAATAACAGTTTAATTTTCATATAGGATCGTAAAAAGATAATGATAAAATATCTAAATGTGAATTACTTTTTATTATTACGGCTACTGTGCTAAATGATTCTTAAGAAAAAAAGAACATCTCGCCTGATCGTGCAACAGAAAGTTGCTGATGGCATACGACATCTATCGGAATAAATACCAACCATTAGCGACTTTCAGTTGTACAATCAGGAGATGCCTTTTTTCTTAATTTATCAACCTGATCCCAGTACAATTTCACTTTTTGTATTATTTTTCATAACTAAACCTTATAGTTATATTGGTTGGTGAAATAGTAACTGGGTCATTGGCCTAGTTTAGAACTCTATATACAGTTACGAGCGTCATCAATTCTTTTTCATCTCTGTCACCGTTTGCTTTTTTGTTTGGAATGGCGCTCTCCTATTGGTTGGCTACGATCACGCCACCTTTGCCCCCCCCCCCCCCCCCCCCCCCCATCATACCCCCACTCGCTTTGTTGTTTTTGTAACTATTGTGTTGGAGCGGGTCGCTCCTTAAATAAATGCATATATTAGTTAATAACTAAATGGAATCCTCTCTTTCATTTTCCCAGTAAGAGACGCCTACGGAAGTCAACAGTACATAGACAGATAAAGCACATAGGCTATAGTTATTAACTAATATATGCATTTATTTAAGGCGCAAATTTATAATTGTAACAAATAGTATTTGAATAAAAACATTCCATCGAGTAAAACACGGGCGTTGCCCGGGTCATTCGGCTAGTAAAAATATAAAGTTGAGATAAAGCATTCCAAGGCGACCATACAAAATTCGGTCAATATTGGACGTTTTAGAGAGGTTTTGGACGCTTTGGGGAGGTAGTTAAAATTAACTTAATAATGGGAAAAGTAATAAAAAGTGCCAAGTCAGAATGATGCACAAATTAACAGAGTCAATAGTTAGTGCGCAAGACAGAAATGTTAAATACAGTAGAACCTCTATGAGAGGACACTCCCACTATGGGACACCTCTTTACAAACGTTAGTTTTCATTTGCCAAAATTACCGTTTTTACTATTTAACAACTCTTCGGTAAGAGGACACCTCTCCTTGAAGGACACTTTGGCTCTGCAACTAGGTGTTGTTCTTTACAGGGAGGTTCTACGTTAATAATAATAAAAAATCAGTTTCGGGGGGTCATTTCTTTAAAAATGTCATTTTAATATCGGAAAAAAGTGGTCGCTTTAGAGAGGATGTCGTTTTCAGGTGTTACACACGCCACACACAAACGCACACGCATAACACACAACATACAATAGAATATGGATGCGGATGGCAAAGAGAAGCTACCGTATTTCTCCCACGAGAATCCTCAATGAATGGACCAACAGGACTAAGAAAATCAAGTCTTACCGCCAGACTAAGGCTATGGTTAGATAATCTCGCAGGATGCTGATTGAAAATGCATTGAAGAAGTAACAGATAATAAGAGGATGTCCATCAGTCTACATTTGTGGACCAAATGAAGAGAAAAATCAAGACAATCAAATCTTATCCCCAGTTGACAACTATGGATTTCTGGTATTGGAGAAACCTTGAGGGGGCATTGAAGAGGTAACAGAGATTAAGATGATGTCCATCATTCTATATTTTAGTGCACTAACTGAAGAGAGAAACCAAGACAACCAAGTTTTACTCCCAGTTGGCCACAATTGATTTCAGTTATTGGAGAAACCTTAAGGAGGCATACCAGTCTTAGAACCAATTCCTGAAATAAGTATTAACTATGGGCTACTTTTCAGCCACAATCTCAACAGTGAGGGATTTAGATAGCTTGCTATATATCATGTCATCACACATGGTCCCTCGGAAATTAAAAGATTTTATTTTTGCTTAGAAATGATTGTGCCAGAAAAGGTTCCCCATAATCATGATACATCAAAATAGAAGTATATTTGTATATTCAATTATGTCTTAAATAACTTTAAAAATTGTTTGTGGGGGGAAGATACATATACATAATATGTAATAGATATTAATTTCATGTATGATTTTAAATAAAATTAAATTAAATCAATCTAATATCCTATTTTATCACGTTGGAAATTGCAGAAAATATTTTAAAATCTTGATCAAGTATTCCACAGAACGTTTCTTTTCTAATTTATTAGCAATGGCCAGTTCTTCATTAAGTATTCAAAATATCACATTAAATCCAAAGAAGCCATCAACTTAACTTTATTAACATCCTATATCGTGATATCCCAACTCAGGGATATTTGCCTCAATACATTTCTAACATCATAACACATTGGCCATATACAAGGAGAAAGGAGAAAAAAGACAAACATATAAAAGCAATTCCTTCAAAATTTCCTTCCCTCTCTTTCCCAGTTCAAAAGATAGTTGTATATATATCTACAAAATTGATTAGAATTTTTATATGTTCTTTTCTCATCTACGAATTCGTGTAGCTGTCCGATGCCAACAAATTTTCTTTCCCTATAATCCCGAAAATTTGGGCATTCCAGAAGTAGATGTTGTGAGCCATCTATACTATTTCATGCAATAACTGTAGTTCTAAATATGTAAAGATGTTCCAAAACGCTGAAAGGGTTCACCACTGATGAATCATGTTATCCCAATATTATATCATTGCAGTAAGAGCAGTAGAAATTCATTTTTTTGAAAAGAATATTACAAATACATTTTCAATAAGGTTTTTCCATAATTCCTACAAGTATAAATTTTGAAACCATATATTTGATATACAAACAAAAATCTTTATTAAGATACAGTAAAACCTCCATGAGAGAACACCTCTCTACAAAGGACAGTTTTCACTTGCCAAAATTACCATTTTTACTATTTAGCAATTCTCCGGTAAGAAGACACCTCTCCCTAAAGGACATTTTGGCTCTGCAATTAGGTGTTGGCCTTTACAGGGAGGTAGTTCTACTGTATATTGTCATATACATGGATTTACTAGGGAGAATCTCTGTAAATAAAAAGAATAAAAAAGTAAAATATAATCACATTTATAATGGTAATAATGAAATATATATACAGGAAAACTTAATTAAGACAATCAAGCTCATAAATAGATTAGTCTGGGCAAATACGAAGAAAAGAAAATTCATATACATGCATTTACCACGGAGTCTCTTCAAATGAAAAAAATAAAAGTGAAATTTAATCATATATCTAATGATAATAATGAAATATATATACAGGAAAACTTAATTATGACAAACAAGTTCATAAATTAACACAAAGCAATAACGCGCCATCTATACATATAAAATGAAAGGATTTAAAGGCACGAATGTTTCTTTTATACATAATACAAACTTCTACTGCCCTTACTGCGATGAAAAATATATTGGGAGGGCTTGGCTCATCAGTGGTGAACCCTCCCAGCGGTTTCGCCAATTTAATACAACAGACCGCTTCTCAGAGCTCTAATACTGTATTGGACGGTTCTGCTTATATACGCAGCACTGAAGGATGGAATCTCAGAAGTTCATAAATAGATCTGGGTAAATATGAAGAAAAGAAAATTCTTTTACACATGAATTTACCACGGAGTCTCTGCAAATAGAAAAGAAAACTGAAATTTAATCATATTTAATGTTAATACTGTAATTTACATATGTCAATCGCATCCAATGACCCTATTTCCAAATATCAGGTAAAACACAATGATTCAGGAATTCTTGATTCCAAAAAATGAGTCATCTATTAATAACCATTTCAACCAATTACCAGCTGTTTTTTTATGATGATGTCATCATTAGCGCTGAACTATCTATTGAGTAAAACTATCATGTCTCCAGGGAAAAGTATATTTTCAAAAACATTTTTAATCTCTAGCTTTCAGGCACGAACGCCCTTCTACAGGAGAAAAGATGGTATAATGATTGTACCAAGTTTTCTCTTGTAGCAAGGCGTTCGTTCCCGAAAGATAGAGATTAAAAAGGTTTTTGAAAAGATACTTTTCCCTGGAGACATGATACGCCCATACCTCGCTTTGCGTCGGGGTTACGTTCCAAAAAAACACGACTCAAATTGAAACGACGCAAAGTGAAAATATGTGAAGGCGCAATCAAAAACAAAGGTGTTGCCATATTTTAGAGAGGAAAAAAAATTCAAAAAAAATTAAAGACTCAATCCAAAACAAGGCAACTTCGAAAATCTAACGACAAACAGTGATAATCAGTAAAAATTAAGCAGCGACGCAACTTCGAAAAAAAACGCAAAACGAAATGACGCAAAGCGAGGTATTGGTGTAGTTTTATTCAATATTGTTACAGCTGACATAGACTCATGAGAATATTGTCATTAATAATTTAACTTATTAAATAAATCAAGGTTGATTTGTTTATTCTTTGTTAACATTGTGCAGCCAGCGGCGCTCGCGCCGGCGTTCTTCATTCTTTTTGTAACCTTACCAAAATAAAGCGTTAGCTTTTTAATGAGAACTCGTTCTGGTTTATTCTACAGTACAATGGAAACCGCTGAACAAAAACCATCTACATTTCAAGGTGTAACAATATTGTTACAAGGGATTATTGAATTATCTATTGATATCCAAATATATATATCTTTTTTCTTGAAGACTACAATATAATTTATTGTACATTTTGATCCTTTTTAGGTAAACTTTGATGGAATAATTTGGTAGGTTCATATTAATGGAATCATCAAAATACCATACAATTATAAAAAAACCTATGTGTTGTTGTTGTCGTGTCCAATGAAGAGCCTCGGATGTCTCCATACATTTCTATCACAGCAGTCGCAATGTCCCCTATCTTGGGTGTGTATACTGTATTGTTGTTGTTGTCGTGTCCAATAAAGAGCCTCAGATGTCTCCATGCATTTCTATCACAGCAGCAGCAATGTCCCCTATCTTGGGTGTGTATGCTGTATTGTTGTTGTTGTCGTGTCCAATAAAGAGCCTCAGATGTCTCCATACATCTCTATCACAGCAGCAGCAATGTCCCCTATCTTGGGTGTGTATACTGTATTGTTGTTGTTGTCGTGTCCAATGAAGAGCCTCAGATGTCTCCATACATTTCTATCACAGCAGCAGCAATGATTTTCGATGGAAAATAGGTGCCGTTGCCATGTTAGTTACCTTGGACCAGATTTGGTCGAATATTCCAAGGGTCCAGGGGGGACCGCAGCGAGGTGTGGTCGGACTTCTCCACCCCCAACCTATGTATGATACCTTGAATAACCTGGCGCTAGATTATACTGAAGCTAGAGGTTGTCTGGCCGATATTCATAGTTCTTTAAATTAGAGACATTTCAGCCTGAAAATCATTTTTATTTCCTCATAAAAGCAATTTTCTGGCCGAAGTTGTCTTTAATTAAAAGAACTGTTAAGATAAGTCAAAATTTCTATATCAGGTTTACTAACAGAACTTTATATCTTCTAGAAAGTTCTGTTATTCGATTATACTGTTTTCCCTTATTTTTTTACTGTTTTTCCTTATCGTAACTTATACAGTACCTGAAAGTTATAAGGATTGAATCTAAAATTAGAAATACATACACAAAGGTGGAACCTTTCAATAAAGGACAATACCTAGTTGAAAAGTCAAAGTATCTTTTAGGGAGAGTTGTCCTCTTACTGGAGAGTTTCTTTTTTTTTTTTGCTTATCCCTAGTACACGCGGTACAGGCCATGATATTCATGGTGGGTACTTAGCGACTGCTTTTACTGTAAGCGCACCACATGTCTCTACATGGGAAAAGCAGTTCGACTTTGCACTTACAAATGTGCCAGAGTCCCGTTTGGTTACTTGCACTCGCTGGTGGGGTTGGACTTTTGCAAGAATCGGGGGCCATTGGAGATTTTTTTTAACAGAAAAAAGTGTCCAATGCGGGAATCGAACCCGGGTCGTAGTGGTCGAAAACCAAACGGTTTAACCAGCCTTCCACCGACCCCCCTGGAGAGTTTCTAAATGTTGAAAATGATATTTTTGGTGATGAAAGTTGACCTGTATAGAGATGTGTTCTTTAGCGAGATCGTTTTTTCATGGAGGTTTTACTGTGTTAATGTTAGTGTCCATCAATTCAAATTCGACTTTTGGTAACTATATGGTGACAAATATTCCCCAATATGATCTTGTTGTTGACTCGCAGCTCATCTAGTGACCTTCTGGTAGTTTTCTTGACCCCTTCTAGCCAGCTCATTGTAGGTCTTCCTCTCTTCCTTCAATTTTTCCCAAAATCAACATATTTTATAAACCATTTTCTCTCATTATATTTCCAAAGTAAGTCATTCTTTGTTTACATATTTAGGATTCTAGATCCTAACAGGATTAATTTCATTAAAGATTGAAATATTTGTCCTTTTTTATATACAACAACAACAAAGCCTTTATTTAGGGCCTCTCGCCCTATACAGGATTCGCCAGTTTACAAGGGATGGGGAGAACACTGTGTGGCCCTTTTTCCGGGATATAATCCTGTGGAATCCAAATATCGCCACCGCTATATACCTATTCTTTGATATTTCATTAATTAGTGCCGGAAATGAAGGACAAAGTTGCCCCGTTTTATCATTTAGTTTTCGTCTTTCCTCAGACAGAGCAGCACGATCAAATAAGTAGTGTAACATCTCCATTGTTATTCCTGATCCACAGAAAGTGAATTTCAGGTGTCCTTTTATATATATATCTGTCGCATTCTGAGTAACGCTTTCTCCATGTAGACATTTCAAAAGGTTCTACTGTACAAGTAGATTTTTTTTCAGAATGCACACATACCCAAAGCTTTCATTTTAAGACATTTTAGTCTTATATAAGATTCCCCCGAGAAGAGTTCCAAAATCACTTTATTAGGTACCGCTCAACAAGAACAACCTAGTTTATGATAATTTCAACAATGAATAATAGATGAAGGTTATTTACATATTAAACAAAATGTTAACGTGGGATTCAATCCCAGTTCATGACTGTCGGGAATCTAGGGTGTTACCCACTCGTCCCTCCCGAGAAGAGTTAAGAAATATTGACATTTAACAATTAAAATAATAATTTTAATGACATCTTGTCAATACATGCAAAGTGCACAGTCTGCACTATTAAAAAAAGATAATATGCATTATATATACTATGTACAATGAATATGGCGCCTCTGCCAGCGCTGCAGAGTTTGGTGGAGAATCGCCAGTGGGTCTCCAGCGACACCACGTTTTCGCGATCTACGAAGAATACGTAGATCGCGTACTTCGAAGAAGTTTGTATTATGTATAAAAGAAATATTCGTGCTTTTAAATCCTTTCATTTTATATGTATAGATGGCGCGTTATTGCTTTGTGTAAATATAGAGACGCTGGGAATATTTATAAACTAGAATAATGACCACCCGTTAACTCTAATTGGTGCTAATTATTAGCTGAAGTAAACTTAATTATAAATGTATCACAATATTGAATATATATATGTCATAATATATGCTCTTCCAGGATTAATAAAACAATCCAACAGCCAACGAGAGAGAGATGGGCAGCTAAAGCTAAGAAAACTAACTTACGACCATTTTTTGGTCACATTCCTGAGGGGGGCGTCACCACCTGGCGCTTATCTTTTGTTAGCCCCGCTTGTGTACACAGGGAAAAAACAGTCGTTCAGTAGATAACGTCTCACTCGCCACCACTTTCTCTCTCGGCTGGCTGCCTGGATTTTTAGCTCTAACAACTCATCGTGTGATTATTTCTCAACTCACCACATCATTACCACTATATTGTCACATATATTAGAGGGGAAATAGCAAGTGTTACACCCATTGGTATATATCATCAAACTTGCCTTGTATAGATCAGGGATCGTCAACCTTTTGAGTCGGAAGAGTCAAAAATTAAAATTTACAAAATTCCAAAGTTTTCAAAGCGCCACAATTATTTTTATCTTGCCAACAATACATAGTACTACATTTAGCTTTACATTATGATGCACTAGTGCGCCATCTGTTATGAAAATTCGAAATTATTATAGACGCGTAAGATTCTTTTTTAAATTAAACAATTTCTACTGCCCTTACTGCAATATATGGAAAAATTAATGGGAGGGCCTGTTGGCTCATCAGTGGTGAACCCTCCCAGCGGTTTCGCCAGTTTAATCTACCATACCGCTGTTATAATGCATTTTTCGATCTTCCTTTTATAGTGATACTGTTGCTAGACTCTTGGAATGGGTATTTTAGATGAACTATGGACATAAGCTTTGAGGACAGTAGAATTATATACAATTATAAATATATGATATGCTTCGAGCTTTTTATCCAAAAAGCCGCCTGGTATAAGCTATTACATAGACCAAGCTATTACAAAATGAATATATGCCCGCATTTCCCTATTTTTAGATTATTTGCATTCAAAATTTAGCCATTCATTACACACTACAAGAAATTAATTTAAACCAATTTTATTTTTTTCCTTCTTCTACTTCCTTTGGGTGTAACACTTTCTGTGTTCACTAGTATAGTATAAGTGTCGAATGGAACTATATACAGAAAATCCTCCCTAAAATGAATCTGGGGTATAGCGAGCCTGTAAGAGAGAGAAATAATCCCTATTCTATAATACAGTGAAATATGGCTATAATGAACTATGGCTATAATAAACCATGGCTATAGTGAACCACAGGTTCAGTCCTATTGGGGTTTGTTATAGAGGGGGGAGGTTTACTGTATTTATAAATTATAAAAACTATACTTTAAAAAATATAAATGATGAATTTATTTTACATGACATAAACATTTTTACATTGAGATTCTGCGGGTCGGTGGAAGGATGTTCTAAACCGTTGGTTTTCGACCGCTACGACCCGGGTTCGATTCCCGCATTGGGCACTTTTTTTTTTCTGATTAAAATCCCCGATTCTTGCAAAGTTCCAACCCCACCAGCGAATGCAAGTAACCAAACGGGCCTCTGGCACATTTGTAAGTGCAAAGTCGAACTGCTTTTCACATGTGTAGATATGTTATGCACTTACAGTAAAAGCAGTCGCCTTCTTCTACCCACCATGATAACCATGGCCTGTATCACGTGTACTAGGGATAAGCAAAAAAAAACATTGAGATTCTTATAGGTTAAAAACATTCAGGTGATATATATATATATCGTATATTTTAAACTGTATAATAATAACACTTTTAGTATATGTCACATATCTTCCAATTAGTTAGAGCCGATACCTTAAAAGATCCTACCCTTCTATTAAAATGTACACTGTTTCTATTTACTACCACACCCATATTTTGTATATATGCTATATCTTTGTTAATAATACCTGTACATCCTTATTTGTATTTAAACTAAAAATGATGACGTCAAAATAAAAAGCCAAATAGTGGTCGGTCAGCTGGGAGCAGAGAGGGAGGAAATAGCCCCAGATGGGGACCCCTCCAGAGACTTTTGATAGATGACCCCTGTCAACAGGTTTGAGCAGGGGGGTCAGCGGCAGTATGTTCTACAGGGTGTCCATCGGCAGACCGCTTCTATCTCTCTCGCCATGTCTCGGTGATAGGCATCCAAGTTTGTGTCATGGCCTCTACCTATGTCCCGTGGGCTGTCCCCGATCACTCTCGGTGCTAACATCTAGCCCTGCCTCTGCTTCTTGTTGTCCGCGTGTGGGAAGAACATCAACACTCGCCTCACGTACACGACTGCCAGTTTATCCATACGTCGACAGGAACACATTTGCGACAATATTACATATATATGTATGTACCAAAAGGGAGAGGTACTTATTTTGGTACTTGAATATCATCCTGTGCAACTTTATGTTGTATACCAAAAGAGGCAACCTCTAAAATACATAAAAAACAATGAATTTTTGTATATCACACCAGTACAGTGTTGGTGATGAAGAATATTCCACAACACCAGATTTGACAAATTTAAACAAAAACAACTTACATACTCTGGTTTAGGACATAGCCAAGTTCAGGACAATAGAACTCCTGGGAGAGTTAAGATGCCCTGAACACAACAAAGGACCTACCGTACCCAATCTGTGTACCATATTTCAAATCATAAAATTACTTGATTATGGTTTCGGACTATGGTCCTCATTGGTATAGGGACAGCATTGTTTTAAATTCATATTTAAAGGGAGAGGTGTCTTTTTTGGTATATGAATATCATCCTATCGAACTTCGTGTTATAGATAAGGAAAACAAATGAAAATATTGAAAATTTTCTTTATTGAAGTTGAATCTTTTTAACACGGTAGAATCGAATTCCTATTTAAGGGGATACAGTAGAACATACTCTATGTGTTGAGAGGACATCCTCGCTAGAGGACACCTCTTTAAAATAGAACAACCTCCATGAGAGGACACTCCCCCTAGAGGACACCTCTCTAAGGTAGAACATACTCCATGAGAGGACACCTCTCTAAGATAGAACATACTCCATGAGAGGACACTCTCGCTAGAGGACACCTCTCTAAGGTAGAACATACTCCATGAGAGGACATTCCCGCTAGAGGACACCTCTCTACAGTAGAACATACTCAGTGAGATGAAACTATCTCTAGAGGACACCTCTCTAAAAAGTTATTTTTAATCGCCAAAAATACCATTTTTACTATTTAGAAACTCTCCAGCAATAGGACACCTCTCTCTAAAGGACATTTTGACTCTGCAACTAGGTGTTGTCCTTTGAAGAGAGGTTCTACTGTATCTAGCCATCACTCTAAAAGGAAAACACACATACATTAACAGTTCATAATTTTGAATGTAGATGGCGCAGTTATATCATGTAATTAATACCTATACATAACCTTGACGTGCATATAAGGTTGAGCAAAAGACGCTAGCCTGCGAAATATGCAAAGCGGATGCGCTTATTCGATGCATCTACTTTGCATATGTACTAATAGCAGTACCCTGTCTCAAACAAAACACGTTCTACCGGAAGGATGCTACTGGACAAACAGGAACTCCGGGTC
>CP092870.1:93524985-93536374 GCA_030710605.1 Cordylochernes scorpioides
TCAAACTCTCACTTTCTGTTACTGGTAGTTCGAGTCTTTTTGATTTAAGTTTGCTTAAAGATCTTCGTCTTTTGTTCCTCGCATCTTCTGGACTCTTTACTGTAGCAGCTTCGATGACGGTCTATACGTATATCGCGATGTTTGCCAAAGATGTTGGGATGCCTGAAGGACAATCTTCAATGTTTTTATCTGTTGTTGGACTCTCGAATACCTTAGGGAGGATACTTCTAGGAGCTTTTACTGATAGTCCTCATGTAAGTGCGCTGGTTCTTAATCATATCGGACTTCTGGGAGGTGGATTGGTGGTTGCATTATGGCCGTTCTTTCCTTTCCTTGAAGCCTTCTACATTAATTCGATTCTCTTCGGTTTATCCATTGGTAAGTAAACACAGCAATTCGTATAAAGACTTCTCGTTCTAAACATTTTGTTTGTGATTGTGCAGCGACTTTTGGTTCGTTGAGATCTGTTATCACAGTGGAATATCTTGGCAAGACAAACTGAGCAGAGCTTTCGGACTCCAAGTTGTCGTTCAGGGAATCTCGGGCCTAGCTGCTCCGCCTCTTGGAGGTAAATATGTAAATATACCGGACAACTACCTCTCTATGAAGGACACCTAAATGAAGAACTAAAGTGTCCTTTGTAGAAAGGTGTCCTTTCATGAGGTTTTGCTTGCTATACATTCCTGTTCTTTTAAAACTAAGTACCTTTTATATTTTGGGTTCCATCTCATAATGTAGTGTTGTTGTGTGCTCTGATTTGAACCTATTATACACTCATGGACAAAAGTTAAGAAAATGGAAATTCTGATGTCACCGGTCATCTGTTTTTATTTTGAAGGAGACAGAGGCAATTTTGTTAACACTTGGTTATCTTGTGTATCTTCACAATAAAGGTCACTTTATCAAATATATTTTAGAGTTATTGTCTGAATTTCGATAAACATACTAAAAGGTACAACTTCCTTAAGTTTTGTCCATGAGTGTAAATGCTGTTCTTAAACATTATTTATGTATAGTTGTAGTTGTTAGTGTCCTTTAAGTCGACTTTTAGTGACTATATGGTGACAAATATTTTCCAATTTGATCTGTTAATGACTATCACTCTCAGCTCATCTATTGACCTTCTGGTAGTTTTCTTGATCCTTTCTAGCCAGCTCATTGCAGAGGTCTTCCTTCTTCTTTCATTTTTTTCCTAACATCAGCAACTTTTCCAAGCCATTTGCTTATATATTTGGAATTCTAGGGATCTACTAGGATAAATTCCATTTAAGATTGAAACATTTAACCATTATATATCTATAAAATAAAAGGATTTAAAAGCGCGAATGTTTCTTTTATACATAAAACGAACTTCTACTGTCCTTACTGTGATGAAAAAATATATTGGGAGGGCTTGGCTCATCAGTGGTGAACCCTCCCAGCGGTTTCGCCAATTTAATCCACCAGACCGCTTCTCAGAGCTCTAATACTGTATTGGATCATTCTGCTTTTATATGCTACACTGACGAAACCGCTGGGAGGGTTCACCACTGATGAGCCAAGCCCTCCCAATATATTTTTTCATCACAGTAAGGACAGTAGAAGTTCGTTTTATGTATAAAAGAAACATTCGCGCTTTTAAATCCTTTTATTTTATATGTATAGATGGCGCGTTATTGCTTTGCATTATATATCTGTTGTCCATGACACTCTGAGTAACTTTCTCCTTGTCCATATTTCAAAAGCTTCAATTATTTTTCTTTCTTCTTTTCTGAGAGTCCAGCTCTCACATCCATAAGTGACAACAGAGAATACCAATGCCTCTACAATTCTCTTCTTTATCTTGAGAGAAATGTCTTTCATAATATTGTCCAATTTCATCACACACACACATTACATCTCTTCCTAGTTCTATTATTCTTTTTACTTCCTCTAACCAACCTCCCATCAATCCTGGATCCTAAGAATATAAAGTGATCAACTATATCAATTTTCCTCTTGTTGAATTTTAAAGCTATTTATATTATCTGTAGCTATAATTTTCATATTGCTCTCTTTCTTCACTTTCAGCCTTACGTTCAAATTTTGAAAGAAGAAACTGCCCCCTCAAATTATTGTTGTGGTTAGCCTGCTCTTTTTTTGACATGCACCTTTTATAAAGATCTTGTTGCGACTCTCTCTCTCTCTGAATAATCTTATATGGACATTGTAATAAATCAGTTTCAATCTCTTTCTCTCTCTGATATTTAATATTTTAAATACAAATTTTCACTTTTCTTCTTAATTTTCTCAATAATCTCTTTTAAGTCTTCCTTGTTTTCTGCTAGCAGTGTGGTGTCATCAGTATAGCAAAGGTTAAAGTAACATTTAAAATACAATATAACGCGGCTGATGATTGTAAAACGAAAATTGCAAATATACCGCGAATGTTTCTTTTATAAAAATCAAAATTTATTTTCAAAGAGAAATAGCGACATTTCTAACTTTAAGGATGAAGTATGGAAAGGTGAAACATGAAGAGTAATGGCGAACGGAAAAATAAAAAGTGTCCAGGGGCGGGAATCGAACCCACACCCTTCTGCTTACCGGGCAGGTGCCTTGTCCACTCGGCTACCCTGGACGTATAGGTTGTTTATTTCCATTCCTCCAATGTGTACAGCTATGTTACCAAGATCAGCTAATCTCATGCTATGTCTAATGTAGAGGTTGAAGAGACATGGTGATACTATACAGTCTTGTCTCACTTATTTTTGTGGTTTGAAACAATCAGTGTTCCCTTATTCTGTCTTAACCATGGCTTCCTGTTCTGTATAGAGGTCTTTAATCAGGACAGTTAGATGTTTTAGTGTGATTTACACAGTCAAAATCTTTGCTATCAATCACTGAAACATAAATATATATTCTTTTATACTTTTCTCTTGCTATTCTCCTCTCTTTATGCTTTTCCACAAGGTAATAAGATCAAATCCAAAAAAATAAATAGTGTGTGACATTTTGGTAACAGTGCTGTTACCAAACCTCACATACTATTTATTTATTTAGATTTGGTCTTATGACCTTTTGTTTATAATCTATAATCCAAATTGTGCCTTGTCATTTATGCCTTTCCATTATCCATTCTATGGATCTATCTTATGTATGGTCACTGAACCCATGGATAAGACAGAAGATCTTTCAAGGACTTTGCAAACAAAGAAGCTAGTAGATTATGACTGCAAACTTTTATAATTTACACTTATACAGTATATAGAGGTATTCTGTGACTTAGGGGAATATATTTTATTTTCAAAATATCAGTTCTTAATCCCCCATGTCAATATTTCTTATTGAAATATATTTAGAATTGATATTTTTTTGATTGGAATCTCTTCACATATGTAAATACATATATATAGACACACTAAATAATTACATCATGGTAAGGCACAATTTGGATTTTAGATTATAAACACAAGGTAATAAGACCAAATCCAAATAAATAAATAGTGTGTGATGTTTCCGTAACAGCATTTATCATAGAATAATATTTTAGGGTTCTTTGAAAACTATCTTCTTCTTATCTACTATCTTGTTTATACACTTGATACCAGTAGCTATTTAAAACATGCTGTGATTCAATTTCTCATTCAGTACTTTTGTCTGAAGATGGTAACAACACTGTTACAGAAATGTCACACATTATTTATTTGGATTTGGTCTTATTACCTTGTGTTTATAATCTATAATCCAAATTGTGCCATATCAGTAACTATTTAAAACATGCTGTGGTTTTAATTTCTCATTCAGTACTTTTGTCTGAAGATGGTAACAATGCTGTTACAGAAATGTCACACACTATTTGGATTTGGTTTTATTACCTTGTGTTTATAATTACACTGTGTTAACCACAAACCACCTCAATCCTTTTGCTCTATCTCTACCCATTATAAATACCTCTTCCAAATAATAATATAATTGTTAATGAAAACATTAAGTTGTGAATGTTTCTTTCACACCTATATCAAACATCTACTGTCCTTACTGCAATGAAAAAATATTGGGAACCCTCCCAAGTTTGATATATGAAAAAATAATAGAAAAAAATAAAAAGGTCAGGTGTTGATATTAAAAATAAAAATGGTATATCCTGACCATTTGATTTATCAAGATATTGGGTTGGCCAAATATCAGGGAACAGGCTAACTCTGTTTAGTTGATTTCTGTTCCACTAGATGGCACTCTGCCATCTGTAAAGCACATGTGCTCCTGGTCAGGATATTCCATTTTTATTTTTGTTTTTAGTTTGATAAATGTGTCAAAGAAACATTTGCATATTAATGTTTTCATTTGCTATATATAGATGGTGTGTTATAGTATGTTCTGTCTATTATTATTCATAAGCCCCGCCTCAATCCTTTTGCTCCTCCTACTCATTATAAAGGCATATTCCCCAAATAATATATACAGTTAAACCTGTCTATAGTGCCTCCCTCTTGGGACTCACCAAAATAGGGTGCTATAGAAAGGTGGTGCTATAGACAGGTCAGTTTTAATATAAATATCGCATCGCACTATGTATTTAAAATTGGGCGCTATTTAGAAGGGGTGCTATAGACAGGTTTAAATGGATAATGTTCCACGTGCCTACTATATATTACAAAACCTACTCATTATAGTCAATATCTATTCAGCCCCCAAACCCTTTCCCCCGCCCACTTATATCATTAGGCTCTGCCCCAAACCCTTTTCTCCACCCACTTATAAAGACCACCTTTAAACGCAATAAATTGTGCTCCACCTACCATTATTAAGCTCCGCCTTTATTCCACCTACTAAGAACCGCCCCCAATGTTGTTGTCCAGCCTTCCTCTACAGTATCAACAAAGACTATGCCCTCCCATTCCACGCGGCCGGTGGATTCCTCACGGCCTCTTGTTTCCTGTGTCTGCCCCTAGCCTTCATGTCCAAGCATGGACAAGAGAAAAATGATGAGGACAAGAAAGTTCCGTCCAAGATTGCAGATAATGCCTGATTTCTCATCCTACTCATTTACTGATTTTACATCAATTTCTTGTGACTTCTTACTTTCTGGAATTGGTAATATTTTGTAAGATCTATTAGCAAGTTGAAATATTTTTAAAGATTGAATCCCTTGAATTTTGTTTCCCCTCTTTTTATAGGACTGATATTTGAGCACTTATACCCATTTGTTATTCTTTTTTTTTGCAAGTTTATTTTTTTTTTGAAATCATGTTCCCCCCTTTCTGATATTCTACTCTGAACCTTCCCAAATTTACATAAATGAGATTTATTTACATATGCACCCACATATTACATATTGTTGTATATAACTTATACAAGACATCTTTTGTGATATTTTTTTAGTATTTTTGTTAAATTCTTTTTCATAAAATGATTTATCTTCTATATTGAATTCTATTTTTTATAGGCATCTCTGAGAAATATTTTTGAAAATAAAAATATATTTTTTCTTAAAACGTATTTTTTTTTAATATGAAATGATTCTAACATTTTTAAAATTTGTATAAATGTCATTTTTGAATTCTAGGATTTTATGCTGGAATCAAATTTCTATTTTAATACAAAATTTAAAAGAATTTGGTGTCTTATTTTCAGTTTAAATTTTATTTAATTTTGTAAATATAGCAGAAAATTGTTGACAAAGATTGAGAATGACAAAGATGAATTTTTAATGTTGAAAATTAGGTTTTAATGTATAATCTTACCAATATTTTGTTGTTTTCAGAATTTCTTAAAAATATTTATAAAAAAATACACTGGTATGGCACAATTTGGATTATAGATTATAAACACAAGGTTAAAAAAGACCCAATACAAATAAATAAATAGTGATGTTTAGGTAACAACGCTGTTACTGAAACATCACACACTATTTATTTCATCTTTTTACCCTGTGTTAAAAAATACACCTTTTTTTGAAGTAGACTCAAAACTTTTCCACCAAAGTTTATTATCTTTTAATAACTTAGCAATATCTTTTTTTCTCTTCATTGTATGCCAAATATTCTTAATTTCCCTTATGGATGGATAGTTCAAGAAACACGCAAGTTTTTTGGATAGACTTGGGAAAAAAATACTATTTTCAATCGCCAATATTGTTGTGACTTCACACTCACTTAGAGAATGGAGGAGTTTATAAATTGTCTTTGCCGGTCCCAAGCCTGGATGAAAAAGGAGAGGAGGGGGAGCAGTAACAAGCTCACTAAAAAGGCCCGGCTGATAGTACCCTGTAAGGACTCCTAATCCAGGGATACAGGATGAGCAGCGTTTGTACTCCATGTTAGGAGCGGCTGCACATGGCATCTGTTCCTCATATCAGAGGCGCCCATTTATTTTGGAGCTAAGTCGACCTGCCACTGAGTAGTGCTCCTAGTCTTAATGACAAAGGCAGACACATTCTACTTCACCCAGTGTGGAGATAAGAAAGAAGAGAAGATACTGTGATGAAAAGAGTGATAAACATTTAACAAAACAATGATGCAGAGCTGGGTATAAAAACTCTGCAATGATGGTATGTTGTTGGCTGTTACAAGGAGTTTAGACAGATCACTAAATGGTTGAATACACAAGGTAATAAGACCAAATCCAAATAAATATTGTGTGACGTTTCGGTAACAGCATTGTTACCATCTTCAAACAAAAGTGCTGAATCTGAAGATGGTAACAACACTGTTACCGAAACGTCACACACTATTTATTTGGATTTGGTCTTATTACCTTGTGTTCTATAATCCAAAAATTGTGCCTTATCATAAATGGTTGAAAAGAGTGTATAAATATCCTCTTATTCTTTTAAAATATAATTAGTTGAAAGGGGATAAATACTCTGTTTTCTGTCATTTAGTAATCTGTCTAAAAATGGGGTTGAATTTATTTGATATAAACACAAGGTAATAAGACCAAATCCAAATAAATAGTGTGACTCTGGAATGATGGTATGTTGTAGAGAAAAAAGTACGCATTCAGTACTTTTGTCTGAAGATGGTAACAACGCTGTTACCGAAACGTCACACACTTTATTTATTTGGATTTGGTCTTATTACCTTGTGTTTATAATCTATAATCCAAATTGTGCCTTATCATATTTTTGATATAAATTAAACAATCTGGGGTGCTACAACAATGGTTTTTAGTTGTATGTAGTTACATAACCTAGAGTGAATCTAAAGGTTTTATTGTGCATTGGGGTCACTGTTATTTCAGGACTCACCAGTTCTACATATTATCCCTTCAAAATGGGAATATTCAGGAATCTTTTGTTTAAAATGATTAGAAAATTTAGAGTTTTTAATAAATAAGATTAATGTATAAATATTTGAAAAGTTTCATCCTTTGATGAAAAAGGTGATAAACGTTTCACAAAAAGATGCAGAGCTGAGAATGAAAACTCTGGAATGATGGTATGTTGTAGAGAAAAAAGTACGCATTCAGTACTTTTGTCTGAAGATGGTAACAACGCTGTTACCGAAACGTCACACACTTTATTTATTTGGATTTGGTCTTATTACCTTTTGTTTATAATCTATAATCCAAATTGTGCCTTATCATTTATTTGATATAAATTAAACAATCTGGGGTGCTACAACAATGGTTTTTAGTTGTATGTAGTTACATAACCTAGAGTGAATCTAATTGTGCATCAAACAACATCTATTCCACTAATCCATAACAAAGGTTATGGATTATGTCATGTATCAATTGTGACTTCTTCCTCGAATGTATTAGAGGTGCTGCTGAATAATTTACCAAATTTCAAACAGGAATTATTCAATTTAGTATGAAGTAAGGAGCTACTCTTATAAGAAGCTACTCTTTATTCCTTACTTCATACTAAATTGGTCAAGATAAGAGTTATTCCTTAAAAAAGGAATTATTCAAATTCCACTGTTGTTGAGACTGCTTGACAGCCATTGAAGCAATTATTTTCATCAGAAAAAAGTTCTCAAACCACAGGATTCAATTCTGGGTCCTGGTTGTTTGAAATTGAAGTTTGATGAAAAGGGTGATAAACGTTTCACAAAATGATGTGGAGCTGGGTATGAAAACTCTGGAATGATGGTATGTTGTTGATTGTTACAAGGATTTTAGACAGATGGTTGAAAAGAGAGGGTTCAAATTCTTTTTAAATAAAATTAGTTGAAAGGAGATTTATATCCTCACCTTTCTGCTATTTAGTAATCTGTATGGGGACTTTGTGAGCCGCTACGGTAACCGTGAACAGGGAACTCTGAAATATGGCTGACTAACTTGGCAATGGCATCCCCCCATTCCATGGAGCAGCAAAATCAGAAATTGATGATTGGACAAGACACCAGTAATCTGTCTGAGAACTTTGTGAGCCCCGAGCCTCTGCGGTAACCATGAACAGGGAACTCTGAAATATGGCTGTCTAACTTGGCAATGGCATTCTCCCTTTCCATGGAGTGGACAAGACACCACCAGTAATCTGTCTAAAACCCTTGTAACAGCCCACAACATACCATCAGTGCAGAGTTTTCATACCCACCCCCACATCATTGTTTTGTGAAACCTTTCTCCCTTTTCATCACATCTTCTATTTCTGACAACCAGGATTGAATCCTGTAGATAGGGAACTTTTTTTCTGATGAAATAAATTGCTTCAATGGCCCCCCCCCCCTGATTCAACCCCATCAGTGAGTACAAGTAACCAAACAGGGTTTTAACACATTTGTAAGTACAAAAGTCAAGCTGCTTTATATATTTGTAGGTAGATATGTGGTGCACTCTTACATTAAAGTATATGAAAAAATAATAGAAAAAAATAAGTGGGTCAGGTGTTGATGTAAAAAAGCACATGTGCTCGTGGTCAAGATATGCTTTCTTTACATTAAAGTATATATATATATATATACTCAACTAGGTAAGTATGTGAGCATATTACTATTATCCTTAGTACACATGGTACAGGCCATGATAATCATGGTGGGGTAGTTAGTGGCTGCTTTTAATGTAAGAGTACACCACATGTATATATACATACACTATGTGAAACTGAATTTACAACACCAATAATTAGTGGACAAAAAGTTGTAAAAAATCTGCATAAAGAAAGTACCAGTAACGAACAATAAATTACCTTTATTAGAAAAGAACACATCTATACACTGAGTGACATCGCTATCCACTCAATATGTTGTGGGACCACCGCGCATCAAGAGTGTCCTGCACATCCTCAAAAATGGCGACTGTGAGGCCGCCATCGCACGGATGTGTCGGTCCACGTGTGCTGACGTCAATCTGGCCACAAAGCACCCCACATTCGTGCCACATTTCCATGTTCCAATCAACTTCGCCATAGCCTGTGCACTGTGGACACGTCGAGGTGTCTGTCTGTAGAGATTTGACGTATGGACCAACTGGTCCTTCTGACCCCAATCACCTCTCGTGAAATCGTCTGTCTGCTGGAACTGCCTCGGCTGGCGGCGGTCTGACATTCTCTGCTCCTAAACTTTTTATTTGAGTCAAAAAATTAAAATACTTTCCCTGTCAGACAGAGAGGTGCGAATATTGGAAAATTTGCGAGTTCCTTATCTTATAACTCAATCAAAATACGTGGGATAGCTACGCAATTTGCGTCATTTACGGTGAGCTAACCTTACTCTGAAATTTGCATATTTTTATGCCCATTAATTCTTGGTGTTGCAAATTCAGCTCAGTGCATACAATATATATATACTTATTTTATAGTATATATAATATAATATATAATTTTTCTCTTTCGTGTATATATACACGAAAAAAATGGTGTGTGTGTGTGTCTGTATAAGAAGTAAAGAAATTTAAAGAGAATTATATATATATATTGTATAATTCTGCGACAAACATAACATGGTCAGCATCTAAAAACTTTCTTGATCAAAGATCCCCATCTCAATGTACTAAACTAACCTTATCCATGGAATGATAAATTCTCATAGAACCTGTGGTGAAATCCGTAATTGGTTTATTTTATGATTAAGATACGAATTTTTTTTCAAATTTTCATTCTTATAAAACCTCAAAGGCAGATCTGGAGTTATATTCTTTTGTAATAAATAACGATACTTTGCAATAAATTCATAAAGAGGGAGCAATCTTTCGAAATATTTTGAGATTTTTTTTTTTTACAGATCCAGGTACGCTCTTTTATATAAAAATAACGATACTCTTACGAGGATGGAAGCTTCGGCAAAGTCGGTGGGATGAGTGGGTAACACCCTCGATTCCCGACAGTCATAAACTGGGATTGAATCCCGCGTTAACATTTTGTTTAATATGTGAATAACCTTCACATATTATTCACTGTTTTCAATTATCATAAACTAGGTTGCTCTTGTTGAGCGGTACCTAATAATAATGGAACCGGAAACTTAAGGAAGTTGTACTTTTATCATGGCAGTGTGGACGTGTTGAATCAGGGACTTGTTTAATTCTGACCATGTCGGTTTGATCCATGTCCTGATGTCGTGGTTGATGTTCCTAGTTGTGTTCTTTTTAAGATGGCCAGGTAAAAATGTTCTCAGGTGTCGGGTTGAATGGTCAGTGGTGAATATATAGGTCCATAATTGTTGGACAAATTGCTAGCTACATTGTTTTACCATCTGCCGAAGCTTCGGCATCGCCGTGGTGGTTAGCAGGGTCTGTCCGACCACATGTGTTGTTCACCGACAAGAATAGCTGAGGCAAGGAGGTACGTAGGGATTGACCGAGTCTGCAAGATGTTCCCATCGAGAACATCTGCTGCTTGTTGTTTATGTTGTTTGTGTGGCCCTCTAGGTACAAATCAGATTAATAGCTCGAAAATATCGATCCCTTGTGCCAATTTGATTATCCTGATACAGCAACGACAACAATATCACTTAAAATATCTATTGTATTAGCTCTTAAAATTAAAGATAATTCAGCCAGTAAATCTTTTATCGATGTTTCGACAAAAATATTTTTTTCCTCGTCAGGAACGAACAAGAATTAAAACATATGGCAAAGCGTTAAAAATTATTCTCTTATGTCGGCCAGGCAGCCTCTATCTTTACGATAATCTATTGTAAAACGACATTTGAAATACTATTCCGCATGTGTTTCTTTTCAACGAAAATTCAAAATTTATTTCAAGGAGAAATAACGATTATTTCTAACCTTTCTCTAATCGTTATTTCTCCTTGAAATAAATTTTGAATTTTCGTTGAAAAGAAACACATGCGGAATAGTATTTCAAATGTCGTTTTACAATCACAAGCCGCATTATATTGTATTGTAGAATCTATTGTATTGTCTTTTTATTTCTTCGTTTATATACAGTAAAACCTATCTGTAGAAGACAAAACCTATCTGTTGAGCCAAAACGTCCTTTAGCGAGAGGTGTCCTCTTTTCGGAGAGCTGCTAATTAGT
>CP092870.1:93536474-93549448 GCA_030710605.1 Cordylochernes scorpioides
AAAAAAATAGTCATTTTGGTAATGAAAACTATTCTTTGTAGAGAGGTGTCTTCTAGTGAGATTGTCCTTTCATGGAGGTTGTTCTACTGTATCATGTCTATTTGTTTCGATCATTTTTCTCTCTAGTTATTTAGGTGAAGGTTCTTGAGGTTTTTGACTTATGGATTCTTAAGAATATTTTGAGATAAAAAAGTTTCTTTAATGGCACAAATGTCTTCAATAAATCTTGGCGGGTAAGTTTGGAAGTATGATTCTCTCTACCTCCCTAGTGTGGCGGGGAGGTGACCAGGACAGTATGTCTGGAGTCTTGTACTCCTGGTACCCTAGACATGAAGGCTGTCCTACTAAACCCAGCTTAATGTAGAGACATCCCAAAGTCCTGTTATCTGCCTCAGAATAGCAAGGAGGTGACCAGGACAGTATGTCTGGAGTCTTGTACTCCTGGCACCCTAGACATGAAGGCTGCTGTCCTACTAACCCCAGCTTAATGTAGAGACATCCCAAGTCCTGTTAACTGCCTCAGCATAGCCAGGAGGTGACCAGGACAGTATGTCTGGAGTCTTGTACTCCTGGTACCTTAAACATGAAGGCTGCTGTCCTACTAAACCCAGCTAAATGTAGAGACATCCCCAAGTCCTGTTAACTGCCTCAGTATAGCAAGGAGGTGACCAGGACAGTATGTCTGGAGTTTTGTACTCCTGGTACCCTAGACATGAAGACTACTGTCCTATAAACCCAGCTAAATGTTAACAGGTAAAAGTCATATCTTTGTATGATGTTCCCATCAACAGCACCCAATTACTCCCCGTATCAATTCTACTTCTCACTAACTAGAGAAGAATGGACTTCTAGACATGGTCTAAGAGGATAACCACCACAAAACTTCCTTACAAATCAAGTTATATTTTAAAAGAAACTAGCAAATTGCAATACACTCATGGACAAAACTTAAGGAAGTTGTACCTTTTAACATGTATATCGGGATTCAGACAATAACTCTGAAAAATATTTGATAGTGTCTTTATTGAAGACACACGAGATAACCAAGTGTGAACAAAATTACCTCTGTCCCCTTAAAAAAAAAGACGACCGGCGAAATAAAAAACTTTCCATTTCCTTAAGTTTTGTCCATGAGTGTATATGCGGAATTCATGGAGGAACCTTTAAATGATATGGTGTGACAAGAGTAATGCGGTATGGCAGATTAAACATTGGATTCACATTGAATAGATTTAAAAATACATTAGCAGTCAAAACTTTAGGAAGTGGAAAGTCTTATGTCGCCGGTTGTCTGCTTTTTTTTTTTTGAGACAGAAACAATTTTGTTCACACTTGGTTATCTCGTGTGTCTTCAATAAAGGTGTCACTGTAATATCTTTAAAAGTTATTGTCTGAATTCCGATATACATGGTAAAAGGTAAAACTTCCTTAAGTTTTGTCCATGAGTGTAGACTTGGTTATCTCGTGTGTCTTCAATAAAGGTCACTGTAATATCTTTCAGAGTTATTGTCTGAATCCCGATATACATGTTAAAAGGTAAAACTTCCTTAAGTTTTGTCCATGAGTGTATATTGGTTATCTCGTGTGTCTTCAATAAAGGTCACTGTAATATCTTACAGATTTATTGTCTGAATCCCAATATACATGCTGAAAGGTACAACTTCCTTAAGTTTTGTCCATGAGTGTATATTGGTTATCTCGTGTGTCTTCAATAAAGGTCACTGTAATATCTTTCAGAGTTATTGTCTGAATCCCGATATACATGTTAAAAGGTACAACTTCCTTAAGTTTTGTCCATGAGTTGTTTATATGATAACTACGTAAGTTTTATTAAGGTTAATGCCGTTTAAACGCTGTCGTTATAAAACAATTCGTTGAACGTGCTAAAGCTCTATTTAAACGTATAATTAGAACACATTAAACTACATTGAATAATTTGTAGGTTTAGTTAAATTGTGAAAATTACCTTTACGTTACTTCTATGTATTTACATATATGTGTGTGTGCAGGATAATTTGCATATCTAAACTGCCAAAATGGCCGAAAAATCTGACATATTCCTCCATATTTCACAGAACTCCAAAAAAAGCTGGTAAAAACAATTTAAACAATGTAGCTAGCAATTTGTCTACCAATTATGGAACGATATATTCACCACTGACCATTCAACCCGACACCTGAGAGCATTCTCACCTGGCCATCTTAAAAAGAACACAAGTAGGAACATCAACCATGACATCCAGGACATGGTTCAAGCCAACATGGTCAGAATTAAACAAGTCCCTGATCTAACTTGTCCACACTGCCATGATAAAAGGTACAAATTCCTTAACTTTCCGTTTCCAAAATCACTTTATTAGGTACCGCTCAACAAGAACAACCTAGTTTATGATAATTGTAACAATGAATAATATGTGAAGGTTATTCACATATTAAACAAAATGTTAACGCGGGATTAAATCCCGGTTCATGACTGTCGGGAATCGAGGGTGTTACCTACTCGTCCACAGACTTTTTAAATTATTCCTTAAGTTTTGCCTATAAGTGTATATATGCTCTTGTCATTAAAATATTCAAATTGGATGTAAAGTTAAACAGTATATTCTGTAAAGTCATGATGAAAAGATGGATCTGACACATTTGTAAGTGATCCCGTATTGAGCACTTTTTTTTTCTAAAGTCGAACTGCTTTTCACATGTGTAGACATGTAGGGTGCACTTACAGTAAAAGCAGTCACCAAATTCTATCCACCATGATTATTATGGCTTGTACCACGTGTACTATGGATAAAAATAATAATATGATTAAAAGAAAATTAATTAAACAAATTTAAAGTGACTTGCAGATTTTGTATGGTAGTTAACAATTTAAATATATATACAGTTAAACCAGTCTATAGCGCCCCTTCTTGGGACTCACCAAAATAGGATGCTATAGAGAGGGGATGCTATAGACAGGTCACTTTTAATGTAAATCGCATCGTACTACGTATTTAAAATCGGGCGCTATAGAGAGGGAGGCGCTATTTAGAGGGAGCGATATAGACAGGTTTAACTGTATATATAAAAAAAGACAGTCATCTTGTAAGAAATATAATTTTGAAAAAGTTTTAATTTATTTTAGTCATCACAAGGTATTCCACCAAATTTATTTTGGAAAAATTCATATTTCTCAGATCCTAGTCAAATATATTTACAGTTATCTATAATTGAATTTTTTGTAGTTATTTAAAAACTTTGTAATTTATAATCATAATGTATGCCTATGCAAATATCTATTAATAGCCACATCTTCAGCTGTCCAGTATTCCTGAGGCATAGGATACAAACAGCTGCTTGGACTGACCCCACCTTTATGGCCAGACTCAGCATGGAACTTCTTGGTCAACTGGTTCAACTCAGCAATCAAAACAGGACGCGAGTAAAAGTGCTTAGCATTCTATATACAGTTACGAGCGTCATGCGTTCTTAATAATTCTTCATCTCTGTCACCGTTTGCTTTTTTTTTTTTGGAATGGCGCTCTCCTATTGGTTGGCTACGATCACGCCACCTTTGCCCCCCCCCCCCCCCCCACTCGCTTTGTTGTTTTTGTAACTATTGTGTTGGAGCGGGTCGCTCCTTAAATAAATGCATATATTAGTTAATAACTAAATGGAATCCTCTCTTTCTTTTTCCCAGTAAGAGACGCCTACGGAAGCCAACAGTACATAGACAGATAAAGCACATAGGCTATAGTTATTAACTAACATATGCATTTATTTAAGGCGCCAATTTATAATTGTAACAAATAGTATTTGAATAAAAACATTCAATCGGGTAAAACACGGGCGTTGCCCTGGTCATTCGGCTAGTTAGTCCATACTAGTGAGCTGGACTCCCAGGGTAGTTGGTGTTCTGTGCTCCCTGGGTTATAAATATCTCTATAGGAAATACAAACATCACGGATGTTTCTTCTGAACATAAAAAAAAACTTCTACTGTCCCATTCTGCGATAAAAAGTGAATGTCAAGCCCTCCCAATATATATATATTTTCATCGCAGTAAGGACAGTAGAAGTTTGTTTTTATGTTCAAAAGAAGGATCCGTGATGTTTGTATTTCCAATATATAGGTGGCAGGTTATTGCCTTATATTAAATAACCACTTTATAAGAGCTGATTATATCAAATATAAAAAGAAACAGCTATATTGAGTGGATACTAATTTATAGAAAAAATATAGATGGATAAAATGTGCTAGATAGCATAAATTAACATAGATCTTCAACTGTGTTTAATCTTAATCCCTGAAGCGATGCTTGAGATGAAATTTGTAACAATTAAATTTACTGGCAATATAGTCAATGTGAAGAACGTGTACATATAATTCATTGTTAATATCATAAGCTAGGTTGCTCTTTTTGAGCGGCACCTAATAAAGTTATTTTTGAACTGGAAACTGGAACTGGCAATATGTTTCTTTTATTATTATTTTTTATTATCCCTAGTACACGTGGTACAGGCCATGATAATCATGCTGTGTAAGAAATAGGCGACTGCTTTTACTGTAAGTAGCACCACATATCTACACATGTGAAAGGCAGTTCGACTTTTGCACTTACATACAGAGCCCCGTTTGATTACTTGCATTCGCTGGTGGGGTTGGACTTCTACAAGAATCAGGGGTCCAATGTGGGAATCGATCCCGGGTCGTAGCGATCAAAAACCAAGGGTTTAGACCATCCTTCCACCAAACCCCCACGTTTCTTTTTAATAATATCATCAAATATTATCTCTAAATACCTTACTGCAATGATACAAGTTATTGAATTGTAGTAAATTGCATATGGTAGTAAGGTATGTAGATATAATACACCTATCCCCCGATTTACACGGTATTTGTTTTACACGTTTTCGCTTTTACACGGTTTTCCAAATAAGTTTTTTTTTTATCGCACTATACTAAATGATACTATGATTGAACACATGCGCTGTGTACACATCTCACGAGGAATTCCGAGCTTATGTGCTGACTTGCTGCACACTGTGTCTGTATTTCTTCGCATAAAAATTTCGCGAAAATTTTTAATTTTCGATTTACACGTTTTTCTCAGGAACGTATCTACCGTGTAAATCGGGGGATAAGTGTATTTAAATTATTAAAAAATAAACACACATTGTGAATTTAATTATTACAAATTTTATTGATAGATGGCGATTGTTTGAGAATTTATATTTACTCTATATTTGGAGAGAGATAACCCTGGAATATACAGAACTACCCAGAATTATATGGTACATTAGTGCCATCTCTTATGAGAAATTTTAACCATTAGGCGCTTATACGATTCTTTTAAAAATTACAAACAACAAGGCAATAGTTAATTGTTTAATTTTAAAAAGAATCTAACGCGTCTTAAATAGCTTAAATTTCTCATACCCAGAATTTACTATTTATCCATTAAAAATCTTTTGTCTCTATATCAATGTTATCTATTAAGATAAGAAAAAAAATCAATTTTTAAAAACCAAATAATTTTTTTTCGAATTTAATAATTTAAAAAATATATATATTTTTAAAAAACAGATTATATAAATATATATCATTATTTACTATTTTAATAATAATATTCGGTGATCTTGTTATCGCGTGCTTAAAAATAAACATTGAATTATTAAAGTTTGATATAGTTATTTTTTAAATGATTTTTTATTAAAACACAAAATGACAACACCAAGAGGTATAAGGCGTTATGAAGAAGATCGAATTAATCCATGTTTACCACACATTCCTCTACATACAGAAAAAGGTAAGGATATGTTTAATTCTATTTATAAGGGATTTTTTTAAATTAAAAAATTCCAGTCGCAACGTTCCAAAATGTCTTGAACATCTTGAAAAACTTCCAGAAGACAATTTTATAAAATATTTAGCGAAAATTCAACAGAATATACCCTTGGCGCAACGAAGTGTTGTGAAAAATAAAAATATTCCTCTCCCCGTGGTACATCCATTAACAGCTTCTGTTGTTGAGGTTGAAGTTTTCCAACAGGAACTCGATTCAAAATCGGCAGAAAGGAATCAGAATAAAGAAAATACATCAAAGAATTTAGAATATCTTGAGAAAAAAATAGAAAGAAATAAAGATGAAAATATAAAAGAAATTGAGAATCCAGAGAAAATTGAAGCTAACCACGAAAAGAAGATTGTTTCGACAGAAATTTTCGAACAAAAAGATGAAAATGAAGAAATTCAAAAAGAAATACATATACAAATTGAAGAACCAATGCTTCCAGAAGGGGTTGAAGGTGAATCACTGATGGAATCAACGACTTCTAAGAAAACAAGAAAAAATAGTTTAGGGCTTTTTGAAAAGAAAGAACTCAAGTCATTCAACCAGGAAACAATAGATCTAACAGAAAATTGTGAACAAAGAAGTAACGAGAAAGTGAATAAATCCGTGGTTGAAGGAGTTATCATGAAAAGGAATCATATCAAGAGACATAGGAGAACTGAAGCAGAGATATTGAAAAATGACATCGCATTTTGGGGAGAAATGGCAGAAGATATAGTGACCCCAAAACTGGCGAATAAAGGATTATGTGTGAGTGAAGAAAATAATCCTCTTGAAAGAAGAAAAATAACGATTTTGAGGCTCGTGAAAAATCAGGAACTCGCATGTTCAAATCACGAAGAAAAAATAGAATCAGCAGAAAAATGTGAGCAGAAAACTGAAGATGATCAAAAACTTGTAAGTAAAGGATTTAACGAAGAAAAGAATGCTTTTGAAGAAAAAGAGATAACGCTTTTGAAGATCGTGGAAAATCAGGAACTCGCATGTTCAAATCACGAAGAAAAAATAGAATCAGCAGAAAAATGTGAGCAGAAAACTGAAGATGATCAAAAACTTGTAAGTAAAGGATTTAACGAAGAAAAGAATGCTTTTGAAGAAAAAGAGATAACGCTTTTGAAGATCGTGGAAAATCAGGAACTCGCATGTTCAAATCACGAAGAAAAAAATAGAATCAGCAGAAAAATGTGAGCAGAAAACTGAAGATGATCAAAAACTTGTAAGTAAAGGATTTAACGAAGAAAAGAATGCTTTTGAAGAAAAAGAGATAACGCTTTTGAAGATCGTGGAAAATCAGGAACTCGCATCTTCAAATCTCGAAGAAAAAATAGAATCAGCAGAAAAATGTGAGCAGAAAACTGAAGATGATCAAAAACTTGTAAGTAAAGGATTTAACGAAGAAAAGAATGCTTTTGAAGAAAAAGAGATAACGCTTTTGAAGATCGTGGAAAATCAGGAACTCGCATCTTCAAATCTCGAAGAAAAAATAGAATCAGCAGAAAAATGTGAGCAGAAAACTGAAGATGATCAAAAACTTGTAAGTAAAGGATTTAACGAAGAAAAGAATGCTTTTGAAGAAAAAGAGATAACGCTTTTGAAGATCGTGGAAAATCAGGAACTCGCATGTTCAAATCACGAAGAAAAAATAGAATCAGCAGAAAAATGTGAGCAGAAAACTGAAGATGATCAAAAACTTGTAAGTAAAGGATTTAACGAAGAAAAGAATGCTTTTGAAGAAAAAGAGAGTACGCTTTTGAAGATTGTGGAAAATCAGGAACCCGAATCTTCAAATCCTGAAGAAAAAATAGAATTAGCAGGGAAATATGAGAAGAAGGCTGAAGAAAAAGTGAATAGAGGACAGGCGGCTAAGAAATTTGTTGTTGAAACAAAGCCTCCTGAAAAGATAAGAAGGAAAGAGCTTTTAGAGCCAATGGAAAATAAGGAACGCGCATCTTCTAAACAGGAACCAAGAAAAGAGCCAGCAGAAAAATATGTACAAAAGGCTAAAGAGAGAGTGAATAGAAGACAAACGAGTAAGGAACTTATCGTACAAACAAAACCTCTTGAACGAAAAAGAAGAACGAATTATATTTTACCGCAAATGGAAAATGAGAATTTAAAATCTTCTAACAAGAAAGAAAAAATAAATTCAGCAGAAAAAGGCAAGAAAAAATCTCAAAAAAGAGTGAATGGAACACTGTCGATTGAATACTTTATTGTAGAAAATAAACCTCTTGAGAGAAACAAAAGAAAGCGAACTGTTTTACATCAAAATTTGAATGAAGAACTTACATTATCCGAGGAAGAAGATTCTATTGATAACACGGACATATCAGAACCAAGAACTAAAAGAAAATCAAGAAGATTAAAAGCAACTCAAAAATCAATATCTTCAGAAGAGACGGAGATCGAAATAGTGGAAAAGAGAAAAACACCAAAGAATAAAAGAAAAAAGGCAAAAATTTCAGAATCAATATTTTCAGAAGAGACGGAAAGCGAAATAGAGGAAGAGCCAAAGAAGAAAAGACGAAAGACAAACATTTCAGAACCAATTACAGAGGTTGAGAATATCGTTTCCTCAACGAAGGAAACAAAATCGACAAAAAAACTTGGGAGAATGGCCGAAAAAGAAACACCAAGAGCGGTAGAGGAAAATACTCCAGTGATTCCAGAACCAGTTGAGGAACAAGTGAGGCGCCTGTGCAACATCTGCTTTAAAGAATTCTTAGAAGAACAACCACTTCTAGAACACTTCCTGAAACATCAGGATAGGACTAAACCTTGCAACTACCTGATGCTCGAACCAGGCAAACAACCAAGATACATCGAGATAAAAACTCGGTTTTGCAGAGAATGTCATTTGGTCGGTTTAGGACTTGAAGATCTGGTTATCCACTGGAACGAGAATCATCTGGATGTAGGTTCAGTCAAGTTAAATATGATCTACGACGAAAGGATGGAACCAGACCAATATATATGTGAATGCTCCAAAACCTTCCGCTATGAAATCATGCTCAAACATCACCAGAAAATCTGCGCATTAACGAATGCTTCAAAAGGCAAGGCACAAGTCCAAGAGGATGTACTTCAAAACTCCACAGTCAACAAGTCCGCCCCTAAAAAAAGAGGTAGACCTTCAGATAGTTTATCACGGTATAAGAACAAGAAAGCCAAGATTTGCTATTGATGGGGAACTAACTTTGAAAAAAAAAAAATGTACAGATTTTCCTTTAAATTCTACAAAGATGAATCAATAGAAGTTGGTTTAAAAACTTTTTGATGCTACTAAACACTAATGTTGATATTTTTTTTGTTGTATATATATGTTTTAAAATGTAAAACCTTATTTGTTAATAAACTATCTTGTAAATTATATAATAATTTCAGAGTTATTTACTATACCTCTATAATGTATCTTTAATTATTTTGTTATGTATGTTTTATCTACAAGCAAATCAAGTCAACTAGGTATAAATTCATAGTTTATATATGGAATTAACTCCATGAGAAGTCACATTTCTACAAAGAACAGCTCTTTTTCATTACTAAAATTACCAACTTAGACTTTTTAATAACTTTCCAGTAAGAGGATACCTTTTTCTAAAGGACACTTTGGTTCTGTAACTAGGTATTACATAGGTGTTCTTCATTTTTCATAGTTTAGATTCAAATGCAGCATATTTTTGTATCAAAACATGCAAATATGCTTTAATATTATATTTTCACAAATTTACGATATACTATTACAGTAGAACCTCTCTCTATGAGAATAGGTTGGCCCACCGCTACTGGTCCTGCAGCTCCATCAGGCCCCTTATACAGGAGGCCTTCAACATCATACAGCCGACCTGCAGGGCTACTGGCTCTTCGGTCAAGGGCTGGATGACAACGCCGTCTACCAAGTCATCAATACACAGGTTCTTTCTGAGACTTGAGATGAGGGGAGAACGTGACTTACTATCTGGAGGAGGACCCTCTGTCGTTGGGGGAATCTCCTCGACTGTACATAACTGTACATATATTTTACTCCTTTTTTTATCCATCTTTTATTTTATCTCTCCTTTATTTTATCCCTCTTTTTATGATTATTATATACCACCACCATTGACTTGTGTATGAGATCAATAAAATATTTTTAAATCTCAAAATCTCTCTATGAGAAGGCACTCCTGCTAGAGGACATCTTCCTATACTGAACAATTTTCATCACCGATATTAGAATTTTTACTAATTAGAAATTTTCCGTTAAGAGGATACCTCTCCCTTAAGGACATTTTTGCTATGTAACTAGGTGTTGTCTTTTACAAGAAGGTCTTCTTCTTTCTTATCTCCACTCAATCACACTAAGGTATCAAGCTTGTAGAGCTTGAGACTTTTGATGGTGTCTTTTGGGAAAGAGTAGAGCTCATCAATGGATGAGTCAATACAGTCAATAATATGTCTTGGGGTTTCAGGCTGAGAATTGCACTTAGTACATAGTGGGAAAACCTTGCAACCATTCTGGAAAGTCATTGTCCGTAGATGACCAGATTTAAGTCTGGAAATCAAAGACTGTTGTTCTCTTGAGACGACAGAACCGGTTCTTGTCCCTTCTGCTCTGTACCAGTTATGTGCAGCATTAGATTTCCATTCCTGCCACAAGAAGGTGGTTCTTCTGTATTGTTTTTTTCTACATATTCTTTTGTGAAGCTAATTATTCTTATAAAAACACACACACGCACGATCTATAGTATTTGTTTCTAATTTATTAACAGGCATTGCTCATAATAAATTTCTAAGTTGTTTGAAATACTAAGAAATGATGACTATTTTACCCTCCAGGTACCTCTGTTATTCAAATAAATTTATAATGCTCGAAAAAAAATCACATCCTAAACAAGTGTAAATTCTGTTTTAACTCATGTGCCTTTTTAAATTTATTAATTCGAATGTATGCTGGGTTTTTCGATGTATATCGGGATTCAGACAATAACTCTGAAAGTATTACAGCGACCTTTATTGAAGATACACTAGATAACCAAGTATGGACAAAATTGTCTCTGGTGACATCAAAGATTTTCCACTTTCTTAAGTTTTGTCCATGAGTGTACATAGAAGTACATGTTCAAAAATAACCTTTTTTAAGGTACCATTGAAAAAGAGCAATTCAGGCCATGGTATTTATAGTGAATAATATGTACAGGAGTGTTCATCACATTCACACATGCAATAGATGTCAATCTCCTGTATAGGAATTATAAATGTATTTGCATATTTACATGCTTAGAGCCTTGTGATATGGTTAACTTGAGTTCCACATGTTTTTTTTTTCTTCTGAAATGAGCTGTTTTTCTTTGTTCCTTTTGTTCTGATTATATGGTTTTTTTTTTTCGTTTTTTCCCTATTTTCTTTCCTACCTCAGTTGTTAAGGCAGTTGTCTAGGTTTAAAGTTTACTTTTATTCATTTCTTGCTTGTAGTTGAAAACCTTTTGGTTATTTTCTTATATTAAAAAGTGTTCATTTACATTTAAAATAACGTAAATATTGGTTACGTTTCCCCCCAGAGTATATATATATAAATTTTCATTCGTTAGTGATAATTAAACCGTTTGATTTTTACAGAATTATCCTAAAGGGTGTGTGTGAATGGACAAAATACTAAGTTGAACAAAAAGTTTTTTTTAACACCCGGAAAAAGCCAAATGAAGACAACAGAAGAAGTCATATACGATTTTACTAAAACTATTTATTAAGAAGCTAATGGAAATCATTCTTTAAAATACGGGTCGTGCCATTATCTATGATGGTTTGTCAACTAACTGCAAGTAACCGTCCAAGATACTCGGGCTTGGAGTCGACAGGCAGCTCCATCTACAGTGTCGACGTTTCCAACTGCATTGTTACATGGATGACAAGGCCAAGATACCAGAGTAAAGTTGGGGGAAAGAGAGGTGGACTCCTGCTGCCCCCGCTGTCATGTGGCAGGCACCAAAAACAGCATTCCTGTGTGGGGGAGGACAGAGTCTGGTTACATCTGCGGCAAGGAGAAGACGTGGCGACTTGCCTCCGGGCGTGTGGATGATCCTACAAGGCGGTGCCAGAAGAGACTGACATTGGAGCGACCTACAAGGCGGTGTAGTCCAAGCTGCACGTGTTTAGTGTGGAGCGGAACGCTTCACAAGAGTGACATCCACGGCGCCAAGGATTCTTCTGACGGGGAGGTTGAAGGCAAGTCCCACTGTTGTATTCCTTCTGTTAAGTGAGATACAATAAAGCGCTAACTTTAGCTGCAATCCCTTCAAACTCACTGTGTATCTTTGTGGCATCCTGAGTAGACAAAGTACACGAATAGCGTCTGGGTACGACGTAACAGTATGTTCCATCGAACGGACCGTAGTCTGACATCAGGGCTGTACGCAGGATGTGACGGTACTTCAACGCCATCAAGCGCTGCAAGTTTCTCCCCCGTCTTCCTTACCGTATTGTAGCCTGGAATTGTCTCCCTGAAGCAATACGTGTTTACGGAGAATCAGTGATGGATATTTCTCCGTCAACTTGGTGTAGACCCAGCTGCTCACAGTACAGATCGGCCGAGCGTCCATTCGGGACAAGCTCGAACTGGAGAACACCCTCGAAGTTCTACTATACCATCACCGTCTTGGCAAAGCGATCTTGGTGGGCGACGAATGGCGACTCTTGGCTTCGTGCAACCTATCGTTTGTGGCGGTCGTGGTTATCAATATAGACTCATTTCTCGTTCATCGTTACGATGCGTTTCCAAAAACAATCGTCCCGTGGGTTTTCAAGCAGCTGATGGCAAATATCAATACATTGCTGTTGTCTGTGCTATAGTCAACTTGTGGGGATCTTAACGGGGTTTGTTGTGAACGTAATCTAAATAATGCAAATGGCTCTTTGGCCGACATTGAGCGAAGCTGACAGTTCCCGGCTACTCGATGCAGGCTTGTTCGTTAACGTGGCCCGGGGATCTTCAGATTTCAACGTCGTTGGCCGTCCTGTACGGATTTGATCTGCAAGGCTGTAGTCATCTGATTTGAAGCGTTTGTACCAATTAGATATGATCACATGGGTCACTGTTCCCTCGGCTTCACAAATTACTATTGTCTCTTGTTGATAGATGGCGCCTCCAACAGTAGCGTATTAG
>CP092870.1:93549548-93561861 GCA_030710605.1 Cordylochernes scorpioides
CCTGAATCCCGATATACATGCTAAATGGTATAACTTCCTTCAGTTTTGTCCAGGAGTGTATCTTTCAGAGTTACTGTCTGAATCCCGATATACATGCTAAATGGTATAACTTCCTTAAGTTTTGTCCAGGAGTGTATCTTTCAGAGTTATTGTCTGAATCCCGATATACATGCTAAATGGTACAACTTCTTAAGTTTTGTCCGGGAGTGTATCTTTCAGAGTTATTGTCTGAATCCCGATATACATGCTAAATGGTATAACTTCCTTCAGTTTTGTCCAGGAGTGTATCTTTCAGAGTTACTGTCTGAATCCCGATATACATGCTAAATGGTACAACTTCTTAAGTTTTGTCCAGGAGTGTATCTTTCAGAGTTATTTTCTGAATCCCGATATACATGCTAAATGGTATAACTTCCTTCAGTTTTGTCCAGGAGTGTATCTTTCAGAGCTACTGTCTGAATCCCGATATACATGCTAAATGGTATAACTTCCTTAAGTTTTGTCCAGGAGTGTATCTTTCAGAGTTACTGTCTGAATCCCGATATACATGCTAAATGGTACAACTTCTTAAGTTTTGTCCAGGAGTGTATCTTTCAGAGTTATTGTCTGAATCCCGATATACATGCTAAATGGTATAACTTCCTTCAGTTTTGTCCAGGAGTGTATCTTTCAGAGCTACTGTCTGAATCCCGATATACATGCTAAATGGTATAACTTCCTTCAGTTTTGTCCAGGAGTGTATCTTTCAGAGCTACTGTCTGAATCCCGATATACATGCTAAATGGTACAACTTCCTTAAGTTTTGTCCGGAGTGTATCTTTCAGAGTTATTGTCTGAATCCCGATATACATGCTAAATGGTATAACTTCCTTAAGTTTTGTCCAGGAGTGTATCTTTCAGAGTTATTGTCTGAATCCCGATATACATGCTAAATGGTATAACTTCCTTCAGTTTTGTCCAGGAGTGTATCTATCAGAGTTACTGTCTGAATCCCGATATACATGCTAAATGGTATAACTTCCTTCAGTTTTGTCCAGGAGTGTATCTTTCAGAGCTACTGTCTGAATCCCGATATACATGCTAAATGGTACAACTTCCTTAAGTTTTGTCCAGAAGTGTATCTTTCAGAGTTATTGTCTGAATCCCGATATACATGCTAAATGGTATAACTTCCTTAAGTTTTGTCCAGGAGTGTATCTTTCAGAGTTATTGTCTGAATCCCGATATACATGCTAAATGGTACAACTTCTTAAGTTTGTCCATGAGTGTATCTTTCAGAGTTACTGTCTGAATCCCGATATACATGCTAAATGGTACAACTTCCTTAAGTTTTGTCCATGAGTGTATCTTTCAGAGTTACTGTCTGAATCTCGATATACATGCTAAATGGTACAACTTCTTAAGTTTTGTCCATGGGTGTATCTTTCAGAGTTACTGTCTGAATCTCGATATACATGCTAAATGGTACAACTTCTTAAGTTTTGTCCATGGGTGTATCTTTCAGAGTTACTGTCTGAATCCCGATATACATGCTGAATGGTACAACTTCTTAAGTTTTGTCCATGGGTGTATCTTTCAGAGTTACTGTCTGAATCCCGATATACATGCTAAATGGTATAACTTCCTAAGTTTGTCCATGGGTGTATCTTTCAGAGTTACTGTCTGAATCCCGATATACATGCTAAATGGTATAACTTCCTAAGTTTGTCCATGAGTGTATCTTTCAGAGTTACTGTCTGAATCCCGATATATATGCTAAATGGTACAACTTCCTTAAGTTTTGTCCATGGGTGTATCTTTCAGAGTTACTGTCTGAATCCCGATATACATGCTAAATGGTACAACTTCTTAAATTTGTCCATGAGTGTATCTTTCAGAGTTACTGTCTGAATCCCGATATACATGCTAAATGGTACAACTTCCTTAAGTTTTGTCCAGGAGTGTATCTTTCAGAGTTACTGTCTGAATCCCGATATACATGCTAAATGGTATAACTTCCTTAAGTTTTGTCCAGGAGTGTATCTTTCAGAGTTACTGTCTGAATCCCGATATACATGCTAAATGGTACAACTTCTTAAGTTTGTCCAGGAGTGTATCTTTCAGAGTTATTGTCTGAATCCCGATATACATGCTAAATGGTACAACTTCCTTAAGTTTTGTCCAGGAGTGTATCTTTCAGAGTTACTGTCTGAATCCCGATATACATGCTAAATGGTACAACTTATTAAGTTTGTCCAGGAGTGTATCTTTCAGAGTTATTGTCTGAATCCCGATATACATGCTAAATGGTATTGACAAATGTTACTATTTACGGGTTAACACACAAATACAATATACTAGGGCCTACAGTAAGAGTAACTTAAACACAGAAAAAACGTGGACTCAAAAGTACAACACAAAAAAAGTAAATAATAAATCACAATTTGTTAAATAAAATAAAAAACAGTACTTAGCTTTATTGCTGCTTAGGTAGGGATCGGACCGGGGTTACACAGGTATGCGAGGAGATTGCCAGACAGGGATAAAGCACGCAGAGAACACTTTAAGCGTCCCCACACGATAATCCACCACACTCGCCTCGACTCATACCATAGCCCCCTTTATATACAAACATGACCACATTCGTCCAATGAGAAGGCGGGAGAGATTTGTTCACAAACAAACGAAAACACAAATTCTTTCCACTAAAACCTGAGATAAGATATGATAAGATTGCAAATATTTGTCAATATAATTTGACAGTATAACTTTCTTAAGTTTGTCCATGAGTGTATCTTTCAGAGTTATTGTCTGAATCCCGATATACATGCTAAATGGTATAACTTCCTTAAGTTTGTCCATGAGTGTATCTTTCAGAGTTATTGTCTGAATCCCGATATACATGCTAAATGGTACAACTTCCTTAAGTTTTGTCCAGAAGTGTATCTTTCAGAGTTATTGTCTGAATCCCGATATACATGCTAAATGGTACAACTTCCTTAAGTTTTGTCCGGAGTGTATCTTTCAGAGTTATTGTCTGAATCCCGATATACATGCTAAATGGTATAACTTCCTTCAGTTTTGTCCAGGAGTGTATCTTTCAGAGTTACTGTCTGAATCCCGATATACATGCTAAATGGTATAACTTCCTTCAGTTTTGTCCAGGAGTGTATCTTTCAGAGCTACTGTCTGAATCCCGATATACATGCTAAATGGTATAACTTCCTTCAGTTTTGTCCAGGAGTGTATCTTTCAGAGCTACTGTCTGAATCCCGATATACATGCTAAATGGTACAACTTCCTTAAGTTTTGTCCAGAAGTGTATCTTTCAGAGTTATTGTCTGAATCCCGATATACATGCTAAATGGTATAACTTCCTTAAGTTTTGTCCAGGAGTGTATCTTTCAGAGTTATTGTCTGAATCCCGATATACATGCTAAATGGTACAACTTCCTTAAGTTTTGTCCAGGAGTGTATCTTTCAGAGTTATTGTGTGAATCCCGATATACATGCTAAATGGTATAACTTCCTTCAGTTTTGTCCAGGAGTGTATCTTTCAGAGTTACTGTCTGAATCCCGATATACATGCTAAATGGTATAACTTCCTTAAGTTTTGTCCAGGAGTGTATCTTTCAGAGTTATTTTCTGAATCCCGATATACATGCTAAATGGTATAACTTCCTTCAGTTTTGTCCAGGAGTGTATCTTTCAGAGTTACTGTCTGAATCCCGATATACATGCTAAATGGTATAACTTCCTTAAGTTTTGTCCAGGAGTGTATCTTTCAGAGTTATTGTCTGAATCCCGATATACATGCTAAATGGTATAACTTCCTTCAGTTTTGTCCAGGAGTGTATCTATCAGAGTTACTGTCTGAATCCCGATATACATGCTAAATGGTATAACTTCCTTCAGTTTTGTCCAGGAGTGTATCTTTCAGAGCTACTGTCTGAATCCCGATATACATGCTAAATGGTACAACTTCCTTAAGTTTTGTCCAGAAGTGTATCTTTCAGAGTTATTGTCTGAATCCCGATATACATGCTAAATGGTATAACTTCCTTAAGTTTTGTCCAGGAGTGTATCTTTCAGAGTTACTGTCTGAATCCCGATATACATGCTAAATGGTATAACTTCCTTAAGTTTTGTCCAGGAGTGTATCTTTCAGAGTTACTGTCTGAATCCCGATATACATGCTAAATGGTACAACTTCTTAAATTTGTCCATGGGTGTATCTTTCAGAGTTACTGTCTGAATCCCGATATACATGCTAAATGGTATAACTTCCTTAAGTTTTGTCCAGGAGTGTATCTTTCAGAGTTATTGTCTGAATCCCGATATACATGCTAAATGGTACAACTTCCTTAAGTTTTGTCCAGGAGTGTATCTTTCAGAGTTATTGTCTGAATCCCGATATACATGCTAAATGGTACAATTTCCTTAAGTTTTGTCCAGGAGTGTATCTTTCAGAGTTACTGTCTGAATCCCGATATACATGCTAAATGGTATAACTTCCTTAAGTTTTGTCCAGGAGTGTATCTTTCAGAGTTACTGTCTGAATCCCGATATACATGCTAAATGGTACAACTTCTTAAATTTGTCCATGGGTGTATCTTTCAGAGTTACTGTCTGAATCCTGATATACATGCTAAATGGTACAACTTCTTAAATTTGTCCATGGGTGTATCTTTCAGAGTTACTGTCTGAATCCCGATATACATGCTAAATGGTACAACTTCCTTAAGTTTTGTCCAGAAGTGTATCTTTCAGAGTTATTGTCTGAATCCCGATATACATGCTAAATGGTATAACTTCCTTAAGTTTTGTCCAGGAGTGTATCTTTCAGAGTTATTGTCTGAATCCCGATATACATGCTAAATGGTACAACTTCCTTAAGTTTTGTCCAGGAGTGTATCTTTCAGAGTTACTGTCTGAATCCCGATATACATGCTAAATGGTATAACTTCCTCAAGTTTTGTCCAGGAGTGTATCTTTCAGAGTTACTGTCTGAATCCCGATATACATGCTAAATGGTACAACTTCTTAAGTTTTGTCCATGGGTGTATCTTTCAGAGTTACTGTCTGAATCCCGATATACATGCTAAATGGTACAACTTCTTAAATTTGTCCATGAGTGTATCTTTCAGAGTTACTGTCTGAATCCCGATATACATGCTAAATGGTACAACTTCCTTAAGTTTTGTCCAGGAGTGTATCTTTCAGAGTTACTGTCTGAATCCCGATATACATGCTAAATGGTACAACTTCTTAAGTTTTGTCCATGGGTGTATCTTTCAGAGTTACTGTCTGAATCCCGATATACATGCTAAATGGTGCAACTTCCTTAAGTTTTGTCCAGGAGTGTATCTTTCAGAGTTACTGTCTGAATCCCGATATACATTCTAAATGATATAACTTCCTTAAGTTTTGTTCAGGAGTTTATCTTTCAGAGTTATTGTCTGAATCCCGATATACATGCTAAATGGTACAACTTCCTTAAGTTTTGTCCAGGAGTGTATCTTTCAGAGTTATTGTCTGAATCCCGATATACATGCTAAATGGTATAACTTCCTTAAGTTTTGTCCAGGAGTGTATCTTTCAGAGTTACTGTCTGAATCCCGATATACATGCTAAATGGTACAACTTCTTAAGTTTGTCCAGGAGTGTATCTTTCAGAGTTATTGTCTGAATCCCGATATACATGCTAAATGGTACAACTTCCTTAAGTTTTGTCCAGGAGTGTATCTTTCAGAGTTACTGTCTGAATCCCGATATACATGCTAAATGGTATAACTTCCTTAAGTTTTGTCCAGGAGTGTATCTTTCAGAGTTATTGTCTGAATCCCGATATACATGCTAAATGGTACAACTTCCTTAAGTTTTGTCCAGGAGTGTATCTTTCAGAGTTATTGTCTGAATCCCGATATACATGCTAAATGGTATAACTTCCTTAAGTTTTGTCCATAAGTGCATACAGTCTACTCTCGTTATAACGCCACTCGATATAACGCCACCCTCGCCTTACGCCGCTTTTTCGTTTTGTCCCAATCGACATCAATGTATTTTTCTCGATATAACGCCATTCCCTCGCTGTTCGCCTTCCGCCGCTGATTTTTCGTATCCCAAGTAGCAAAAACCACTCGTTATAGCGCCGCTCACAACGTCCCTCACCCCCCCGCTCCCCCTTTCTTGTCTGCATTTTTTACGCCAACGGCGCCGGACTTTGTTTGCTGTTGACACAACAGATAAAAGATTGTGTGAACAGCCAGCAGACCCCTTTCCTGCTTGTTCCTGGGACATACACAGTCGCTTCATCCTTTGCTAACGTCAACACAACAACTTTATTGTCGTATTATGAGTTCCCAAAAGCGTAAACGTGAGTCGATCACCATTGAAAAGAAGAATGAGATATGCCAGTTGGCAAGAAATAACCCTACAATGTCGAAGAATGAGATTGGAAAGCGTTTCTCACTTCCACGAACAAGTCCGTGATATTTTCACTCAGGCTGAGAAGTGGGAAAATTATACTGTTGGTTCTTCAAAGAGACAAAGAGTCGGAAAATTTAGTGACTTGGAAGACTTCAACTGGTTTACCCAAAAGCGTGCCAATAATATTATTATTACTGATGATCTCTTAAGAGAAAAGGCAAAAAAACTTGGCGAGCATTTGGACGTACCAGAAAATTTCGCGTACAGCAGTGGGTGGCTGCAGCGATTTAAAGGGAGATTCCATATTTCGCAACGACGGCTCTGTGGGGAAGGCGCATCGATTTCTCCAGTTATCATTGATGAACATCTTACAAATTTGAACAGTATTCTGGCGAACTCCGGATATGATCCAGCTAACATATACAATGCAGACGAAACAGGATTATTTTTTCAGCTCATTCCTGACCGAACACTTGCTCACAAAGATGAAAACTGCCGTGGTGTCAAAAGGATGAAGCAACGAATCACTGTTCTACTGTGCTGCCACTCTACTGGAACAGACAAGCGGCGATTGCTGATTATTGGAAAATCGGCAAAGCCTCGATGCTTCAGAAACTTTAGTCCACACTTCTACTGCACTTACACATCTAACAGCAAAGCATGGATGATCTCTAGAATCTTTCAAGAATGACTACTGCAGTTCAACAAGCAGCTTGTCTCTGAAGGACGTCGTATCCTACTGTTGTTAGATAACGCTACGTCTCACTGCGTCCCTAATGATGGTCTCAGCAACATAAAGATACACTTCCTTCTACCAAATATGACTGCCAGTCTGCAACCACTGGATAGTGGCATCATCAAAAGTTTCAAGGCTCAATATCGCAAGCTTTAACTCCAGAAAATGGTGGAATTGGCGGATGCCCATCTACCCACAGAATTACGTCTGGATGACGCTGTGCGCTATTGTAAAATGGCTTGGGATTCTGTGAGCCCTGATTCCATCAGCAACTGCTGGAATCACACAGGCATTCGCCTCACTTCTACTACTGCAGTTGAGCCTCTTAATTATGGAAATCTGCTCGATCGCATTCACGACATCTTCGCTATTACACCAGAGAATTTGATGACTGAAAGGGAGTTTCAACTGGTTGATGATTCCCAGGAGGCGGAAATGAAGCTAACAGATGACAATTTTCTGGTGTCCACTGTTACAGCGAAAGAAGAACTTGGCGAGGATGATGATGCAACAGTGACCCAGCGCCTACCATCGTTAAGGGAAGCCAGAACAGCTGCTGAGACAGTTTTGTTGTTTCTTGAGCACTCCAAGAGAGCAACATCTGACGACGTCAATCTATCAGCGGATTTGTTACGCCGTGTCTATGCCATAAGTGAGGGAGAGAAAACACAAGTTGTGATCACAGACTTCTTCAAGAAAATGTAATTACTTTTTAATGAATAAAAATAAATTAATTATTCCAATTTGTCATATTAATTAATTAATGCCGGCATTCTATATATTGACTTAGGGTATAAGTTGTTTTTAGTAATTGTTATAAATAATTTATTGTATCTTTAAATTTCACATTTTAAACGTGTTCGATACAACGCCACCCTCGCCTTACGCCGCTTTTTTGCAAATTCCGGATGGTGGCGTTATAACGAGAGTAGACTGTATATACAAAAGGACGATATGTTAATAAGTACCTATGAAATAATATTTCAAAAGTGAAATTGAACTGAGATTAGGTGGATAAATTAAGAAAAAGACATCTTATAGTGCAACTATAAGTTGCTGATGACTTGCGCCATCTATCGGAATAAATCTATATATATAAAATTGAATGTCTGTCTGTCTGTTTGTCTGTACTCTATAGATTCAAAAACCATACATCCAATCGCCGTGAAATTTTGGGATATTATTAGGTTTATCACCGGGAAGGTTTTTGAAAAATAATTTCATGAATATCTTGAATATCCTTAGAGTTATTTGCAGATTTGTATATTTAACTCGCAAGCAGCGCCCCCATTGTGACGATGATAACAAGTTTTCTTATCACTATATATATATATATATATATATATAAGTTTGTTATCTTAAATATTATTTATCAAAAGTAAGATTATCTCAGGATGACACGGCAATGTGACATGGGAAAAAATGTTCACTAGATAAAACTATGATTTTCTAATGTAGAAAATTAGGAAAGACAAAATTCAGGATGACACGGCACACAGGGACCGGGAAAAAATGTTCACTTTATCGAGAGATTCAAATTTACGAGTTTCAAATTATCAAAATATATCTTTTTTTTTTTTTTTGTAAAACGAAAATTGAAATTATACCGCGAATGTTTCTTTTATAAAAATCGAAATTTAATTTCCAAAGAGAAATAGCGACATTTCTAACTTTGAGGATGAAGTATGGAAAGGTGAAACATGAAGAGTAATGGCGAACGGAAAAATAAAAAGTGTCCAGGGGCGGGAATCGAACCCACACCCTTCTGCTTACCGGGCAGGTGCCTTGTCCACTCGGCTACCCTGGACGTATTTTTCCGTTCGTAACTAATACTTAAAGTAACATTTAAAATACAATATAATATCATCAGCCGCGTTATATTTTATTTTATATCTTTTTTTTAAATAAGTTTTTAGAGAATTGTTTTAACAAATGTTCGCTAGACAAATCTTTACTCGGGTAAAACCTCGGGCGAAGCCGGGTACGTCCGCTAGTATTAACTAATCGTTGATTTTTTTTTTAAACCTAGAATAGTGACCAAATACCCTTTCTTGTGAATAAACAAGAATAATTTTAAAAATCAACGATTAGTTGATATTTATTCCGATAGATGGCGAAAGCCATCAGTAAATATCAGTTGCACAATCAGGAGAGAGATGCTTTGTTGTTAATTTAAAGTTAAACAAACACTATACATATAGAATAAAGTACTTTTGAAAAAAAGAGTACATATATTTTTATCCCTTTTTAGGGTTGTTAAATATACAATTTCATTTTAACGGATTTATATTTTTATAGTCCCTTAAAATCGGTTAAAACAGGAAAATTTAAAAAGTCAGTGGACGAGTAGGTAACACCCTCGATTCCCGACAGTCATGAACCGGGATTGAATCCCGCGTTAACATTTTGTTTAATATGTGAATAACCTTCACATATTATTCACTGTTTCAATTATCATAGACTAGTTTGCTCTTGTTGAGCGGTACCTAATAAAGTTATTTTGGACCACAGAGAAATTTACTGGGCGTATCTTGTCCGCTCATATTGTCATTTTTAGATAACAGATCTCCCCACCTATTAGGATGAATATCAACTAAACATTAAACACTGATTGCTCGAAGCATATTATATATTTATAATTATATTTAATTCTGCTGTCCTAAAAGCTAATGTCCATAGTTCTTCTAAAAATACCCATTCCAAGAGTCTTACAACAGTCAACTATAAAAGGAAGTTCCATAAATGTAATATAACAGCGGTATGGTAGATTAAACTGGCGAAACCGCTGGGAGGGTTCACCACTGATGAGCCAGGCCCTCCCTTTAATTTTTTCCATCGCAGTAAGGACAGTAGAAATTGTTTTATTTTAAAAAGAATATTACGCCTCTAAAATAGTTTTGTAATTTAAACATTGATTTATTCCGTAAAAAAATATTGGCCAAATTTTCTTAATAAACCAAGATAAACGTGGGCGCTTCGGGCTATTGGCCCTCGTCAACGTAGTGTAGGCTATACATAGAGGCCAAAAGGACTGGTCCAAGAGTTTCCTGAAAAAAATCAGGAACAAGGTATAGTTAAGACCGAGCTAAAATAGTATTGAGTAGATTCTCCCATGAGAGACCATAGCGCTGGAACATGGTTAAATTAGGTCTCTCCTGGAGATGGTGGTCTATTATCAGAGACTGTGTCAAGTCATGAGGAATCTTTTGGTTGAAACACAAGTCTCTGATATCAGAAATTTAAGCTAATTTTGACGCGTATGTTTCTTTTTTAAATAAAACAATTTTCTACTGCATGTATTGCAATATGATTAATTATTGGGAGGTTTAAAAACTACAAATATTTTCCCATAATGAGTTTCTTTCATTTTAAAATGCAAGCTTTCAAGTGATAATTGCTCTTCGACGTTTTTTACATCGATGTTTTAATCATGCCCGTTGAAGAGCAATTATTACTTGAAAACTTGCATTTTATATAAAAAAAAAAAAACTCATTGTAGGAAAAAAAATTCAAACCCTGGGCCTGGCTCATCAGTGATGAACCCTCTCAGCGGTGTTTCGCTAGTTTAATCTACCATCTAATAATAGATCACACCATTGTTTATTTCCATAATATATAGGTTTAATAGTATATCGTACTCAACTCCACAAAGCCTTCCTCCAGGTAAATTTGGGAATGATAACAAGAAGTCTGACTGAGAATATGAAAGGATAACAGAATCTGAGATCCTGAGGTTTTTCTCTGATTGGAAAAAACTTTGACGTGGACCAAAAAGTAAATCCCAGGAATGATCGCTGGATCTGTAAAGACCCCTTAGAAGTACCTGTCGTGATGCACACGAAATTTCCTGCCTCCGTGAGGGTCCTTGGCGTTATCAGCAGAAAAGATGATGTCATGTATCTCCATTTCTTTGAGAAAGGCCTTAAGATGGAAGCTGAAACCTACATTAAAGTCTTGAAGACCGTTGTGAAACCTTGGAAAGACATGGTGGCCGCAGGAAGGAAGTATGTCTTCCAACAGGATTCAGCTCCAGCCCACAAGACAAAAAAAAACACAATCGTGGCTGACACTGAACGTCCCTGGAGTCCTGATATTTGGCCACTCCATACTGTAACCTCCTCTACTACCTATGTATGGGACGTTGTTAAGAGAGATGTCAGCATAGCTCCCCAGTTGTACCTTTTAGCATGTATATCGGGATTCAGACAATAACTCTGAAATATATTATAGTGACCTTTATTGAAGACCCACGAGATAACCAAGTGTGAACAAAATTGCCTCTGTCTCAAAAAAAATAATTAAAAAAATAGACGACCGACGACATCAAAAACTTTACACTTCCTTAGGTTTTGTCAATGAGTGTATATCTCCAAAAATAGAGACAGATAATGGTGGGTAGTAACCGACTACTTTTACTGTAAGTACATCACATGTCTACACAACACACATGTATAAAACAATTCGACTTTTGCATTTACAAATGTATCAGAGCCCCGTTTGTTTACTTGCACTCACTGGTAGGGTTGGACTTTTGCAAAATTCGGGGGCCATTGAAGCAATTTTTCTATTTAAAAAAAAAAGTAGCCAGTACGGGATTCAATCCGGGGTCGTGGTTTTCTGAAATCCACAGTTTATACCACTCCTCCATCGATAGCTACTTAGTCAAAACTGACAGTTCATTTAAAGAAAAGTCTGATTTAAAACCAAGTACAGATGGGACGCTTTATGGCCTTGATTGGTAATTTACATAGTTGCGGGTGTAAACTAAAGCAGATAGGCAAATTTGTAATAATAAATTCATTATAAATGAGTTATTTACCTTTAAGATGCTTGCGCTAGAAGTGATCTATTAAAATAGAGTATTTATATAAAGTGCATAAGAATTATAAAAATGGCGTCTTTGGAAAGGTGCCAATGCTTAATCTTAGTGTGTTATAAAACACGCATGCGTGAATACGTCACGAGGCAACGCACATGCGCGCTCTAAAACTCCGGCGGTCGCTGTACATAGAAGAGTTTTCTTTACAATATATAGCACTCATAACAATACTTAAGGAAGTAGAAAGTCTTTGATATCGCTGGTCGTCTGATTTTTTTTTTTTTTTTTTGTAAGGAAACAGAGGCAATTTTGCTCACTCTTGGTTATCTCGTATGTCTTCAATAAAGATC